>JAQQBS010001423.1:7853456-7902869 GCA_030347275.1 Microctonus aethiopoides
ATTTATTGAACTACATTTTTATGGTTATTATTATAAAATATCTATTTCCCATGAAATTATTGTTTGTGATTATTTCCTGCATATCTAATGTCCCTCAGAACTACTCCTATGCGAGCGGAGCTGCGAGTTGAAGCTATAGTTATAATATAAATACGTGTATTTATATTTATAGAGAATAAAATTTTTTAATATTAAATGGTGAATGTATGTAGATAAATTGATTGAGAAAAATAATTTGATTGTCAAGTGATTGACAGGATTGAATGTATATTGGACATGGATGTTGCTCGTCTGAGCACAATTAACAGGCTATAAATCCTTTGGATAACGAGACATGGCGCGCCCCGAAGGCGTCATGACGCTTTTCGCCGAGCCAAAGTTGTTCGTTTTCGTGTATATATTGTAATAGAACTTGCAACTTTGCGTTTGAAAAGACGACGTGAGTGTACGGTCGTAGTCGAGTGACACGCGCTCGCGATTTTGCTATTTATTTTGCTCTGGCTACGACGACGCAATGAGGTTTTTTTTTAAACCGAAATATACATGCGCACATTCATCTCGTGCAATACTCGACGAAAATAAACTTAATTCAAAAAGTTTACATGTGAAAACAATATGAGAATGGTGTGTATAGTCAACGAAGTTTGCATAATGCCAACAAATAAAGTATATATATATATATATCTACATGTGACAAGTTATCTATGACTTGCTCTTTTTCTTGTGAATTTTCGCATGACTATATATATTTTGTTAAGAATTGTCGAGGTAGAAAAATTATAATTCACTCTGCCAAAACAGACCACAAAAAATGTCATTTTGTGACGAAAAAAAAATAAATAAATAAAAAAACAAAATTCAAAGAATTGTTATCTACCAGACACATGCGTAATCATGTCAGCCATTATTTGGCAATAATTTATTAAGATGCTTTGACAGGTGCAGGAGAAAAAAAAATGATCGTCTTATATGAATTACATTTTCAATCGTAATTTTTTTTTTCCCATAAAAATTATTTCATCACATAAAAAGTATTTTAAATTGGATGTTTAATACATTAATAAATATAAGAATTATAATCTTTGTTTGTTGACCATGTTAGCACATTGAAATCCACAAAAACAACTAAAATATTTCTTATATAATTATATGAATTTATCAATACGATAGTTATTATGTCCTGCAATTTCTAATTCCTTTTTTTCTTCTTATATATATCTCCCGATCTCGTGAAGGTGAAAAGTTGTTAAATCATGCATGTGTGTGTGGCATGATAATAGCAAGAGAATGTGAGGGAGAAGATACACAAAAGTGAGCCGGGAATTCAATTGGTGGCGTCGATAAAATTTGTTGGACGTGACTAAATAAAAAGTGAAATAGTAACGCGGTGTTAGATGCAACAACAACGCTAAAACCTTTCTCTTATACCCAGAGCTGTCTATCTAATATCTCTTCCCTTTTATTCTCTACGTTCACTCCACTGACTGTTCGCCAACTCCTCGAGCAAGTGTGTGCAAGAAGCGCGATGAATTACGGTTAACAGTGGAATTTGTGTTTCTTGCCGGAGTGCGCGGTGGTGCGAGGTCCTTTGGAATTCAGTCGCGGCACAATTACAATTAAGAGCGGTTAGCGAATTAAGGAACGTAGTCGGCACGCGGCACGAGGAATTCCACATATATATTGTAACACAGACTCTTCGTAGAGCGATAAGAGATCTCTCTATACTTCCTGGTACATATACGTAACCATTTTCCAACGACCTCTATCTTCCCGCTGGTTTTATTTCTATAAATTATAATCTTACAAATAACATTGCGTGTATATTTTGTAACAATCAACGTGGGTTCTCTGATGAGCATCAAACAAATGATGTATCAACTATATATCCAAAGTTCCTGTCATAGAGCGAGCCGATATATTAGTTTTTCGGTTCGATATAAGACATAGAAAAAATTTTGTAGTGTAAAATTTTATGACATTGCTAAAATTCGGTGAAAACGTGACCCGAAAGGTTTTCAGGGTTGCTGATGATCACGAATATAGGATCAGATTTAATAAATCCACCTCTTCGAAGGCTTAATGTTCCTTCCGAAGTTGAATTTTTTTTCAAAGAAAAAAATTTTGTAAAGTGTAAAAAAAAATTTGTATTGTCTTGTCAGCAACAAAATCCAGAATCGTTTTTATTTTATTTAAAATTTTCCTCCAGAGCCGACATATCGGTTTTCCAGTCCTTTAGAGCTGGTTACAAAATATATCACTTGTGGATATATATAAATGATATTGTGAGATATAATTAATATAATGATTATATCAATAACATAATTCTGTCTAGCTCACCTTCGTCGTTTTCGCTTTTTCCTTCGTCTTCGACGTCGTCTTCGTCGTCGCCACTCGATACACCCCCTGGCAAAGGGGGAGATTATGCGAGCCCGCGTCTTCAGAGCCGTTGCTACGCGCTCGCCCGGATCGTGTTCGATCTTGTCTCCCTGCACCGGGGACCGTGTATTTGCCCCGGCGCTGGACCCCGTCGTGGCTGAAACCTCTTTTGAATAAAATACCTGCGGTTGTAGCCGTCGCAATGCGACCTTGGGATTGTCCTTGTGGCCCTTGATGGGCCGAAGCAAATAAAATTGTTTTTATTGACACTTTTGTCAATGTTATTATCACCGTCGCCACCGCCACTGTCGCAAACAACAATCACCGCAATAAATTTTTGTTTATTGAGCTTGAAAATACTGTTAAACTGCACCAATAAAACATCGTCTGTCCTGACTATATTATAATTTTGGTCCAGGGTCGATGAATCTGTTGTTGGCCCATTAAACATCACCCCTTCACTTCTTTTGAGCACACTTGTAGCGCAAAAACTTGCCACTCTTTTATATGTATATCCAATTATTATTATGTATAGAGGATTCTACTTCTCTTTTGAATAAATCACCTTCGATTACTCAATGTTTTGCTGATGGCTCGTTGACATGCTAACCATCAATTGTTTTCCCTCCATCTAAATAATAAATTCAATTTCAAGTTTATTACTTACTTTTATATTTCTCCTTAATTCACAATTATTTGATTTACTTTTTATTGTCTGAAGGTTTTAATCATAATTGTCTCAATAAAATTAATCACACATTGGCTATTTATAATTCTTGTTTCTTTTTCTTTGCCTGCGACTCGTTCTTCAACTGCTGATGAAGATAAAAAATAAGCGAACGATTCGTCTAGCGGCTCATAGAACTGCCGACATCCAAAGTATCATGTATACATTTGTGTATGAATATTTTAAATCAAAGCTCAAAAATATATCGAGCAAGTTGTGATGCTGTTGTTCCTACTGACGCTTTGCCGAATTTCTGTGTCATTAATTTTCAATTGAACCATATAGAAAACACTGTCAGTTGAAGTGTTTGAATCAATATTTATGGAATGATATATTATTCGCAATATTCAATTCGACAATGGGGTAATTTTAGATGAATTTTCAAATAGTCGACGTCGTCTTCGTCGTCTTCCTCGTCGTCGTGAATGCCATTGATTATCAAATCCAATTTTCATCACATTAATATCTCTCGTTGATGAAATGGAATATATTAATATACAACAAAAATAATTAATTTTATTTATATCCTTAAAGAATTTATATTCAATTTATAACTTTAAATCCACTGTTTTTACTAATTATGTAAACTTCAATTGAATTACACGTGTTGATACAGAATGACATTAGAAATGGGGTGTGTCAAATCTTCAATGATGACTGACAAATATTTTATCGTAATTATTTTAATAATAAATTGTACATTAAAAAAAATATATATTCAATTTTAAAATACACTAGATTGTCGTAATAAACTTGCAGTCCTAAATGAATATACACTCGAATAAATTTTTTTAGAACCACCTTCCATTATCAGCTCAACTACAATAAAATAATCAATTATCCAAGATAAAATATCTTCCACAAACTAAATTGTTTTTCCTTTATTAATTTTCTTCTCACCACTAAAAATAAATTATGGAATGAATTATCATCACTGTCATTTATAACCAAAACCTAATTAATTATTCATCCATAAATATTGAATGTTCGTCGATTCACAATAAACCAATACAACATTAAATATTTTTTTTTAATGCCACTATAAATACAAGAAAACACATAAAAAAACACGCGGCACACACGGTGACGTGTCGTATCCAAGAGATGGGACGACTGTGATCCGCGATTTTCGTTGTGGCGCTTTCACAGCCTCCGCGAGGGACCAGAAAGCGCCGCGACGCCCTGCACATGCGTTGAACGTCACCCACCCCCTCTAAGTATACCGACAAACTCCCCTCTTCACCCACCCATTTTCTCGCAGAGTTCTCTATTTCTCCTTTTCTCTCTGTCTTCCACATTGACATAGACGCGCCCAGTGAAATGCTATTCCACGATAGCATATATATATATGTATATATATATAGTTTCTACCCCCTGTGAAACCAGGGGGGACTATCGCGCGCCGTCACGCCATTCCTTTGTGCGTCAACAAAAGCTGTCGCTCACAAACATCCGCGTGTTCACACGTATACACGCAACCACCAATGAATATCTGTTTGGAAAAACCCCACTACCATTTATTCCATCCAACCACACGTCGATAGTTTCCATCACTATGTATATAGAACAAAATAGTTGGCTGTACCTTATAGCTTTCATATAAATTGATTTTGAATTTATTGAGAATTGATAATGGGTAAAAGCAATTTTATAATGGGTTTTAAATTCGTTTCAAGTATTTATAGAATTCATTTTGAGAATCAAATGAAATGTTAGTTTTTTTTTTATGTTAAAATGTTGAAATGAGAGATTAATTTTTTTTTTTCTTTTGTTTGTATTAGGCACATTATTCTTTGTGGATTGACAGAATGATCACGTGAAGACACGTGGATGGACAGAAGATGAATGAAATCGAATCGAGCACAAGACTTGAACCACGAGTGAACGTGCTTGGCGTATACGACGATTCTAAGGAAAATTGCAGGAAAATCCCGAATCTACGTCCATGCGCGTGGAATTGCTGACGGATCCGACCGTCAATCTTTCGACGAGCATCTTAAACGTATCACCATCAGCTTTTTGTAAGTTTTTTTTATTTTTTTTTTTTATTTGACTTTTCTCACACTTTTCTTTTCTATAAAATTTTACATACTCGTTATTTTATATTTTTTAACGTCCAACAAACTCTCACGAGACCAGTTGAACATTATATATACATTCTAAATGCTCTAATAACAATAAAAAATTTCGTACTTTCCAATTTTTTTTTTTTTAACTATTATTTATACTTTCAAAATGTTTTATGCCGTGTTTATTTTTTATTCTTAACTGTAAACGTTACTCACCGTAACGTAAAAATATCCCCGCGGGTATGTACAAAGATTCCACAGAACTCTTACCAGTTACAGAAAAACAACAATTGTTCCATTCAATTATTGTAACAATCGCCAACGAGCTGCATACCACAATAATTAATTGTGGACTTTTTACAGTGACGCGGAATTCAAGCATACAACCTGTGCTTGACGTGAAAAGTATTTTCAGATATAAAATTAAAAGACAGTCAGCACAATATATACATCACAATAAAATAAAAAAAATTATCCATCTATTAATTAAATTATAATAATTATTTTCTTTCTCATATCCCAATTATATACAATTTGCCTTTACAAAGAAAACCATTTAACCAACAGTTTCCATGACACACATACAAATAAATAAATAAATAAATAAATAAATAATCCAGCAACCGTATAATTGGATTCTTCTAAAACTTTGACAAGAATTTCCTTCAGTCTTCTATACTAATTAATAATATTTCTTTTTCGCAAATATAATCCCAAGATTTCTAGAAAAAAAAAATAAAAATAATACAACCTAAATATTTTATCAAATTAATATAACAATAATATTATATTGTTCATTTAAATAGAAAACATTGTCGTCTCTGTTGTATATATTTGTCGTGATATTGTTTAGTTTTCTCCGTCCCCTCCCAAACGACGCAGCCGGGTAGCGACAGCCCATAATTCCATCCCCTCTGATGGCTGACGGTCGCCGTATCTCACGATCGTAGATACAAGCACGATGTCTGCAAGTATGTATACATACACCATGTATATACGTATGTATTGTGACCCTCGCGTGAAGCATATGTGCCTCACCAAGATCACTGTGACCCAATTCGTTGACAAGCTACAATTCTAGTACCAGCAGTATACAGTTGAACGACATTGTATAGACTAGAGTATGAACTTATCAACATCAAGCAAATAAAATATATATTAATTCCCCGATTAAAGTGCCCATATGTATTTTTAATATTAATTAATATTAAAATATTTATTATCATTATATAAAATTATTTAACAGAGTAAACCATCGATTATTATTTATATTACTCCGAAATCCTAAATTCATTCGCATTGAGAACCACTGACATATAAGCTTTATTTGAATTCGCTCAACCGTTCACATACAGCAATCGAATTTCATTAATTTTAATTTGCAAATCTCTTCAAAGCGTGAAACGATTTTCTGTAATAATATTCATTAAAAAAAAAAATTAAATTAAATAAATAGATTATGGTATTAAAAATTAAAGTTTAACAACAATTAACATTTAACGTTTAACGTTTCAGAAATCGATTAAGAAGTTTCACTTCAATATAAAAATAAATTTTTCTTGTGATAATATTCTCAAGGTCGTGGATATAATTTATATAATATATCGTATGGTAAGACTATATAAAAATTGGCAGGATATATCTTGAAAAAAATTCAGCAGTATTATAGTGGTATAGAATTCGCTCGACACTATGTGAGAATATAGCCATATACCCGAGAGCTTTACGAGTGGAATGGCGGTATAAGAGCGGATAGGAGGTGATGGAGGCAACGGCGGTAGCGACGGAGGTTGAAGCCGAGCAAGTTTTGCTCGAGAGCGTGACGGGGGTGAAACGTATACGTATATAGGGTGGGCATGCCACGGAAATAGAGAGAGCCTGGAGAAAGATAGAGGATCTCACTATATAGATACGCGTAAAGTGTGAGCGACGGCGAGGGAATCTAAGGGAGAATATACGAGATAGAATGAGTGAGGAGCCAACGACTAAGGGGTGCGCGCGAGGGGATGAGCTAGAGTTGGAGCGATGGCAGAGTATTGATTTAGTGGGTTGCACCGTCTCCTTCTATATGTCTCCTCACTCGTTCTACATCTCGTATACGTCTCCGCATCTTCGTGTCGCGCTGGCGCTTTAGTGTTTAAGGTCATTTTTAAGTACAATCGCGTTGATGTCCACGTGAGAATTTGATATTAATTAATTATACAAACATTAAAATTGATTATAGTATTAAACTTGGATAAATTTCAAGTATTAAATATATTGATTGAGATATGTCGAGTCTATGAAATAAATAATAAAATAATGATTACAAAAAATCGGAAAGAAATATATAAAAATAAATTGCTATATTGACTTTCTGATAAATTAATTTAATTCATTATTCAATTATATTGTTGAGTAATTATTTATACACGCATTAAATTGAATGCAAATGTATACAAATAATGAGTGGATAAAAGCGGTACGAGCATTTGACTATATATACATCATGGCATCACTTAATGGTCTGATACTACAACGATTTGGAACATGTAACAAGGTCACGTGCGTGTTTAAAAAAGTTTTGAATATGTACGCGCATGTAAATCATTCGGTTGATTAATCAGGTGTGGCCCAGAATATATATCAATACAATATGGAAATGATAAGAATTATATTATATTTATACAATTTTTATATAGCTTTTGACGAGAGTTATAAAAATATAAAAGTTTATATATATTATATAATTAATTAATCTTCATTTATACTAAACGTATCCATGAAAATGGTTGGAGGAGAGACTAAAAGGGACCGCGAACATGATACAATCTCTATACAGTTAAGAGGTGTTTACAACTCCGACAGTGAATCTGTGGGTAAGTGGGAGAGAAGATGGCAGTAAATATTCCTCGGGCCGTACTTCACACGACTGTTTGCCGCTCATGCTCAGCTCTTCTTCATTCTCTTTTTCGTTTTTCTCATTCTCTTTCTTGGCTACTTACTGTTTTATATATCTCTCGCTTTTCTTACTCACTATCTAAATATATATGTGTGTGTACTTGTGTAAATAGCATTGGCATTGCACTACCGCGATGCATTCACTGTATTTTAAAAAATAACAACAAACAATTTATTCACGATTTTTATTTTCTTCCATTAGAAATCACTTTTCCAAGTCACATTAATCAAGAATTATCGATTTTATTATTTAACTTTAATATTTTCAACGCTGTCGAATTAGATTACAAATTATATTTTTCATCGTGTTGTTTATTTATTTTTTTTTATTATATAAATTAAGCTGGCATTAATAAATATTTCTAGAAATATTCGAGAGGCTCAGCTGGTGTCAACTCTGCGTGTACGAAAGACATTGAAATATCTACCGAGACGTTATGTGTGGAGGTGTATATGAGATGGAGGGAAACAAAGATCAAGCGAGCAGTAAGAAGGGAACGACGCCAATGGTTTTATATAAGTATATATGTAAGCTTCTTCCGGGTAGAAAAGCAAAGTGCGCAGGGAGAAGGTGAATATACAGAGGGAGGACGCAATCTGCTAATGGCGACTGACGGGAAAGATTGGCGGCATGGCGTTAGTTATTTTTTTTTTACGTGAACAAAGCAAGCAAAACCAAATATAACAATCAGAATAAAAATTATACTCGCATTGAATAAAAAATTATGCGTTCATTTCTTCTGTCAATCTAATGTACAAATTTTTATTTATTTTTGCTTTGCTGCATAGTTTCATAAATATACATGTGGATATATCCTTGGAAAAACGATTCGCCTCAAGAGCAAATGTCAGTAGAAATGTTTTTAACAGGCGGAAATTACGACGAGCCATCAGGATTTCAGTGAAGGAATATTAGAAATTCCTCGTTCAACACTGAACGGTGAACCCACGTTGGGCAAATCGCCAAGTATCTATTATATAGGCTAGGGAAATACTGTGAATCACTCTCATCCCGTCGGACGTCGACAGTTAAATGAAAAAATTTCGATCCGATTAACTGTTCAACCCTCGAAAGAATTTATATATCCATGTATAAGTGATGAAAACACACTTGTATACATAATACATGATTTAATATTATACTAAATCTAATAAACAATTATTCAAACCCATCATCAGTTCATAGATAAATTAATAATAAAAAATATATAAAAGCGTAAATAAAATTATCATAAATGATTGAAGAATTATATTGTCATGCATATATAAAATTGAGGTCATAAAGTTATATATTATTCCAATAATATATACATGTACGGTGTCCAAATGATAAAGAAGACACAGAATAACGTGGGAGTAGTCGATTGCTGATGTTTGAGTGCGCGCCACGCAAGTGGTGCAGCTGCCGCGTGTGCTTGCTGACTGCCACAAGCATATATACATATAATGGTATCAAACGCGGAGGCGGAAGAGAGCAATGGAGAGAATATAAGAGTTAGTAAAACAGCGACAGAATGTATAAAGACGGACGCCATAAATGTAGGGGGGAAGAATGGGAAAACGTATCGCTGACGGCGGCACGACCGATATATACATACGAGAGAGATCGTTTCTTCTCTTGTCTCTCTTGCTGATGCCGCGCGTATAACTGGAAATGAAAGGGCAGTTCGGCCGATGGGCGATAATTCATTGGTGAATCGAACTGCTGCCAGCTGAATCGAACCCATCGTGCATGCACAAAAACCCCGCGCGCGTCGCTTCAGGTTATGGGCGTCGTTGGTTCAAGGACACGACAAAGAAAGATCCCACCAACGACGCGTGTATAATTTTTTTTAAATTCATTTAATATAATTTCATATTGATGCACGGAATATAAAGAAATAATATGAGAGATAAAATTAAATAATATATGCGTATCAATACGGTGATTCATTGTAGAATATATATATAAAAAAATAAAATTATTTACAGTGAATTTAATATACTATATAACTGTTGAGAGTTTAAATGTTTGGCAACAAAATTAAATATGAGCATTTAAGTTGTTGAGGGATTGTGCCTGTAGGCATATGTATATTCCGATGGTATCCACACACTTGCACGAGGTATGTATATGTATATAAAAATAATATATGTGTATATATATCCAACGTTAACTTTTTAAATATTGCGATACGTATAATACACATGAACTGTGAATGGCCATGGGGTTTTTGTCTGTATATGTACAGCCGGGGAAAAAGTGAAACTCTGTGGCATTGTTCCCCGGCTTTTTCCTCAACTTGGAACAAAAATAGGGACGTAAAGTCGGCCTCACGGTCGCGACCCTCCGGGACACACAACTATACGACTTTCACTGCCATAAAAATAAAAAGCTATCTCTTTTTTCCTTTCTCATTTCACTGTCTCTCCCTTGTGCTCTTGTTCGCATAATATTTTTCCCTCTTTTCGATGCACTGACTCCTGCCGTTTGTCCCGCCGCGCGTTTACGTAAATCGGGAGCCCTAAATCTTTCGTACCCCCGCTCTTGCCGACAACTAACCCCGAAGAAAGCATTATACCAGGCAAAACAAAGTTATGAGAAACGCATGGGAAATGTATCGTCTTTATTACCTGCTAGGAACTATATATTTTACAGTGGTGAAAAGATATAGCATGAAACCATAATATATATATACATATTCATAGATATGTTTAAGCATTTAAATTTAAATTTTTTCTATCAACACAAATGATTTGTAATAATATCGGATTATTCAAACAAACTAATTTAAACAATTGTTTATTTTATACACCACGATAAAATTATTTTACTGGATAATTTAAGGACATTACAATTTTTATAATATTTAATATTAAATATAAATATATTATACTCTGTATTAATTCGTTTATGGATCGTCCATCAAGAATTTCTAACCGAGACTGTACATTTCCCTTCTCTCCTCACCCTCGCCTCTACATCTCATCCTCACATCGCGCGGCCCCTTATTGGAAGCCTGAGAAGGGTAGTAAGGGTCGGTTTTCGCTTGAAACGTAGCCGGCAAAAGGGCGGGCAGTCAGCGTGAAACGAAACGGGAGATTTAGATGTCGTCCAGTGACATGTTCCTACGCTTTTCATTCTGACTCTGCTGTCTTGACGAACACTCCCAAACGCTTGTATATATATGTTCTATGTATTATATATCCTGGCAGATGATAGACGGAAAAGCTGAGTTGGCTGCTATGAAACCCGGCCCCATACGATAAAACATTCAACACAAAGAAGAAGAAAAAAAAAATTATATATTATATATTCACTGTATTCACGTATTTTTAATCACATTCACGTCGACAGATCTCGACAAAAAAAAAAAGCACTTTTCATAGAATTTAATTATATTTCACTTTGTTAGTAGAGCTAAGTAAAAAAGCAAACTTCTTTTTCGTCGAAAGTTCGTTGAATAGGGATCAGTAATTTTTTTTTATTTTATTTTGCACAACGCGCATTAATGTTTAATTGGCTGGTCAATGAAAAGTTGCCTTGAAAAATACAGTTTGGGCATACGCTTGAGAATTGTTACTTTATAAAAGAGGGATCGTAAATATTCGGGTTGCTCGCGGAATTAGCTCATCCAATCAGGCAAAACATTGGAAGGGCGGGTTTAATTAAAACCCCTTTTCAGTTGGATTGCTAAGTTTCTACTGTTGAGATGCGCTCTACGCGTCTTAGATGCAAGTACCTAAGACATTTGTGAACTGGACGACGAATTTTTATTTTCACTCGAACGATTTATCTCCTTGCTAAAACATGGTGTTTACTTAAAAAAAAACAATTTAAGATAAAATATAGAAAGAAAAAAAAGAATATAAAAAAATATACAAGAAAAAAAAACTGTTAATTCGATAATTTCCGTAATAAATTAATTTTATAAATTATAAAGATATAAAATAAAAATTCCCACTGATATAGGTAAATTGTATATGATAACTCTCGGTACGAGGAACAATTTGAAAGGGTTATTGGTCTTCGGGCAAAAATCTTAGAGTATATAAACGAAGAAGAAAATCGATACATAAGTGGATCTATAAATCTCAATCCGAAGTTGATCAAACCTATATTTACTCTATTATCCAACGATCGTTTCAATTTTTTATGGAGCAGTTTATGTTTAACTCGAATAATCGCCGAGATCCCGCGCACTGATATAATGCCTCATAAATCGTGATGCTGCACGCTGTATTTTTATAATGGCGCGAGAAGGACATCCGTAGGTCAGTGCCACGTGCACATAGGGGCGAAATATAAACTCCCCAAGTTTCACAGTAGAACCATCGTGCGGCAGAAACGACGCACTTGCTACCCCTCAGTCGAATTTACGTCGGAACGTCGACGTACCGGATATTACTGCGCACGCCATCTGTCGTAGCAATGGTGAAACTTTTTTCCCGTCGAGTTTCCACAATTTGCTGGCAGAGGGCTGAACATTTTGAACCCGCGGGAATATTATTTGACTTTTAAAAGCACGCCACTGTTCAAAAACTAATAGTTCAATCGGAAAGTAATGTTATTTCTGCACAAATTGTTATTCATTTTGTCCGAAGAACAAGAATTTTTTTTGATCCAGCATTTTAAATTTACACAATAGATTGCAAAAGGTTGTAGATAGTGAGGGTGATTTATTATATTACATCATTGACTAAAAATAGAGACTGGTAAAAATTTTATCTGTTTGAATTTGACGACATTACTTTCCGATTGACCAAATATAAGAAAAACTTAAAAATTGAATTGTAAAAAAAATATTTTACAAGGATTGAAATTATATTACGACTAAATTATGTGCAATATAATTTTTTTTCAAACGGCAGAATTTTGTTAACATACCGCTTCGTCCTAAGAACCGAAAGAAATATTTTTTTTTCCTTCCCCTCAGTGCACAGGATAATAATTCAGTTATGTGCGAAAAGGGACGAGTTAAGGAACAGCATTTATTTTATTGAGCGGTTGTATTCCTTAATAGTAGTCGAATGGGACGTCATGTCTTCAGGTTGTAAACGCCTCATGTTTTTTATACGCTATTGGACTCCTGATTTACGGGGTCCAATACAAACGACAAATCTCAACCACATGGCTATACAGACACGCACCCTTTCCACCGAAAGAAATGAAAGGTAAAGAGAATGCGCTTGGAATGCGCCGGTGAAAATTGTAAATTTATTGACATAATCACTACAGTAAAAAAAAAAAACTGTTCATTTATATATAAAGAAATATACTAAAATTTTACTGAGGGAATTTTACCTCATGATAATTTTGAATATTCATCGAATCTAACTGAATTAAAGTATTCATATTTAAAGGCGTTGAATTACATTTGTTAGATGTAATACAAAAATTATTATTTTTAGTTTATTTTATATTTTATCATAACTATATTATTTTTCCAATAACTGCTTTCACATTTCTTAATCCTCGCCAGTCTGGGGTACGAATTCTAAATTGTCCTCTTATTATTTTATTGTATCTACCATAAACTAAATTAAATAAAATAAATAAATAAAATCCCTACTCTTATCCATTCTCTTTATCTATCCAAATTTTAACCAATAAACAATTAATATTTTCAATTACTCCACCCTCACCTATCCCTCTCCTTACCTCTAAAAATTTCTTCCATCAACTAGTGAACACCTTCTCTCTAAAAATTACTAAAATCAAAAACTTTAACAACTACGAAATAATTATCAAATAAATAAATAATGAATTAATTAGCATTTAAAATTGAAAATAAATTTTGTTTTACTCCTCACATACAACGGGTTTACAAGACATTGTAGTTAATTACTTCAATATTTATTTAAAAATGCATCGACGATTAACCAAGTGATTTTATATACATGAACATCTCTACTGGAATTACCCTACAAATCATTTCTCATACATATATACAAGACCGCACACACTTACATATCAATTAACATTTGCCTTCGGGGGTGGTCTGTTATGGCGCGTGTTAATACTCATATGGTGTTGTTATGCTATGATATATAATTGAAAAGTCAACATGTGTATATCACTATTGATCACGCATTTACAGTCAATTATAAAATGTATAATTTATACATGAACGTATTTAATATACAGCAAAAATAATTCGCCATGCCATATGGTATATATAACTGTACTTTCAACACGTATTTTTCCCCTCTTTATTTTTTATTGTCATATTTATATGGGATGTGAACCGCAGTCGAAAGATTTTATCAAATAACAAAAAGAACATGGTATGTGCTAGTTGAAATTTCGTCGTATCTTATGATTTCATATAAAAAAAAAAAATAAATGGAATAAATAGCTGACATAAATTTCTTAAAGACCAAAAACCTCATTATAAGTTTGCTAAAAAAAAATCTCATTATGTCTGCTATACAGACAGGATTTTTTTTTTAAATTTCCTATCTCAAAAAATAATCTTATAGCTTTATATTCATTGCCAGTTGTAAACTCAAATCCATGTAGATGCTCCTCACCTGTATGTCTACTTTTGTAAATTATTTTATAGCGATTCTTTATTTTTACTATGGTACTAGAGCGACAGTGAAAGATCGATGTTTTGGCAACAGGATAATAAATAAATCGGATGAGCAGAAAAATGAAAAAAAAAAAAAATGAATCCTATGAGTTATGTGCCTATTTCGGTTTATAATCTGCACTTATGTTTTGTTCTCGCGTTGGTGTGGTAGATATTATGGAGGTTGAATCGACCCGAACTAGCAGCCAGGGGCGTTATGAAGAACGATCCCAAGCGTCCGCCTCATTATCCGTCAACTGTCAGACGTCTGACCAATCCAGTACTCCAGTATAAAAACCAATCCAGCCACCCACACCCTAAAGGATACATAATACACCTTTCCTATGTTACAGTCAGTGCTATGCACAAAAATTAAAATTTTAAACTAGACGCGTCTATTTCTCTTTTTTTTTTTTGCCTCAGTCGAAGCGGAACTGACAAACTCATTCAGTAAAAATAAATGGGACACTCGAACGATTTGATCCTGATAAAAAAAAACGACAACACAGAGCATTATGTTAAAATTATTATTCATTGAATTATTCACTGGAATGACAATTAAAAAAAAAAAATTGATGTAATAAAACATACACAAGAGAAAATAAAAACCGGAAAGAGAGGTTAACACTACGCAATTCTTCGTATTTTGTCGGCCTGACAAGATTACCACAATCCTCGGTTTGCTCCCCCAAGTTGCGTCGTTTTATTCTTTATTCTCTCTTTTTAACAACAGGTTATTTCGAAAGATCGGTATGCTCGTCGCGACATACGATCACAACTACCGCGAATCCGTAGCGATTCACTGTGAATTTCTTGGAAAGTAAATTGTTCGCAATACGGCATTCACGCGAGTTTGTATTATCGTAATAGTATTCACGTACAAAGAACAAGTTTTCGTATATGTATATAAGCATATAGAACATCGACGTAATTTAATATTCAGACTATGTCGAACAGTACTATTATTAGTAACATTGCTATTATACTGTTTTTATTTTCAAACCCATTTTACTTGCTGTCGTAATAGATTTTAAAAATTATATAGAGCCTTTATATCAAACAAAAAGATAAATAAGTTTTAAACATTGAATATATAATTTCGTGAGACTTTATAATCTCACATATGTTTCATCATCAGCAGCAATTGATGCCAACTTAGCGAAGAAATCAATCAATATGTCACTTGAACAAGTTGGAAAAAGAGTGGAATGCATGGTTGCATTTTCCACAACAAAGAATTTTCTATCGTCGTTTATATTGAACGTTAAACGAGATCCCACTTCGCGGAATATCAAGAAACAAAGAGAATAGTCAAAGACAAAAGAATGAATGCGCTCTCTGATGTAGTGCCGTAGAATCGAGTCGACATGAGTAAAATAGAAGGATAAAAAGAAACAATAAATATACATATGTGGTATGGAATCTCAGAGTTTGCCGCACCGGCACCTTTCACATGCAACACCAAACGTCTTTCGTATCGATCGTAAAGGGACAGAGTTGGTTGGCTGTCAAACGAATGACAAGCGCGCGGGACTTCACAGTTACGAAATGCAAAATTTTCCGCAATCAATTTAATATCTATTCCACCAATCAATCAATCAATCAATTGTACTATTCTATCTTTATTTTTATATTCCTTCATATTGCAATTGCAAATTTTAATTCATGATTTATAATTCATTGTGTATAACTGAACAATGGTAAAAGCTATTAGCACTCACCCGTCTTCAAGGATCGTCAAATATCTCGTTATTACTCTGTTTTTTTTTTCCTCTTTTTTTTTCTTCGGTAACCACAAATGCTCTTAGCTTTTAATATATAAAACTGTAATATAACACTACTACTACTAATACCGTATGAGCGAACAAATGAAACAGCCAGCAAGCTTCGAGACATAATACGTCTTTCTACCCAACACGTATGTGCCCTAACCGAGCTGGTTACCCAGGAGAAGGGAAAAGCAAAGTAATACCTAGGACGCAATGGTGTGACGTACGTGATATATCGCTGAATAGTAACGTTGCTTTCATTTCTCTCTCGCCATTTATAGCTCATGTGTTAGATATATATTATTTCATATACATGCTCAAAATAAAATTCTCTAAATCTATTCGAAATTTCCCCAATTCATCATATTGGAATTTGCGATAAATAATTTTCGATACGAAAAATATTTATGCTAATTTTTAATAATCGATTTCTAATTGGACATATAATATTTATATGTATTCCCGCACGTGTTGGATGTTTAAGAGTGAGCAAGAGTCAATATATCCCTCCTGTCTCAGCACGTGAACTTGCGTAGTTGGTAGTAGCAATTACAAATCGCGTGATTGGTGGCCATAACTCGTTGCGACGGCGGCGGCATCGTGGCGCTCCCAGCTAATGCCCGCCAAGGTAGCTGGCTTGGAGAAAAAGAAGAAGAATTTACACATAAACTGATGTGTATTCACCCTTCTCATTCCTCACGTTTACGCCAAAAATCACCTGGCTTACGATCTCCACTTCGTCCGTTGTTGTGTATATAATATATAAGACCCCAAATTTTTTCGAGCACGCGTTTAATCCAATATTGTTTTTACTTTTATTTCTTCATCATCGTCAGCTGTCAATTTTAATTTCATCCAAGTAAATAATAAAAATATCTTGTATCTCATTAAATAAATATACTTCAATATGAGCCGTAAATAAATACAATATAAGATGTTGTGATGATTGTATTCTACAATTGTAGAATCAGCCGATCGCTTCTTACGATTTATATTTATATAGATACGAAAATCCACATTGCCTCAGCCGACAAATATACGAACGATAATTATCAAACTCCATTTGGGGGTAGACAATAATGATAATGATTATATTGGAGTAGGAAGGTAGGCGGCCGTCGAGGAATAAATTACAGGTTTACCTTTGCCGCGTGCAGTCAACACACATCGCGCATAGGTTCGTTCGATAGATGCGTATCGGACTCTTCCGTGCTGGGTACATACACGATATGGTATACATATGTATATAGGAGAAGTATAGAAAAACGAGGTGGCGCCAACACGCAGCTGCCTGTTTCCGCACTTCCTTACTGGTCTATACTAATAATCAATTCCTTTTTCTTTTTCCATCATACACGCTTGCTCTTTAAACCGATATATTTCGGGTATATCTTTTTTTTTCGGCTTGAACAAAATTATATTATAATTCCAGATAGGAATCAACTAATCATCTGCAGATAATAGTTGGATAAATCTAATTGGGATCGTGAATTTGATGTGATCAAAATAATTTCAGGTCATATATTTTCTCAGTAAAAATATAAAAATTTGATGGCTACGAAAAAATATGTATGTGTGTACTAGCTGATCCAGGAAACGTTGCTTTTCCATATAAATTATTTCTAGTGAATATTTTGGTAATTGAAAAAAAAAAAAAAAAAGAATTATTACAGTGCTAATATCGCTATTAAAAAATGGGGGTTGTTGGTAGAAGTGTGAAAATTAAGAAATGTATGTATTTTTAATGCCAAATCATAACAAAATAATAATAAATTATTACTATATATACATAAATTATTATTAAAAAAATATATAAATATTTGGTAGTTGGAAAAAAAAAAAAAAAAAAGAATTATTACAGTGCTAATATCGCTATTAAAAAATAGGGGTTGTTGGTACAAGTGTGAAAATTAAGGGTTGTATGTATTTTTAATGCCAAATCATAACAAAATAAAAATAAAAAATCTTGTTCAAAAAATAAAAAAATAAATTTTTTTGTTAGGCCACCCTTATCACTTAGGAGTATAAAAAATAGTTTACAACCTATTCTCAGACCTACTGAATATACACAAAAAATTTCATAAAAATCGGACAAGCCATTTCGGAGAAGTTTGGTTATAAATACTGTGACACGAGAATTTTATATACATTGATATATTAAATTAATAAAAATGAAGGTACCACGAATTAATTATATAAAAACAAACTTGAAATGATTTAAGAGTATCAAGGTGCCTCGATTTACTCTAAAATGAGCAGAGTGACCTGAATCAATAATATGTCGTTTCTTTCAGGACATTCTACATGGTGTTCGCACAAACACCTCATTATGCGATTGTCGTTTGTTTGCAAGTGCGAAGATAACGCGCGGAGCTTAAACCGTAAGAGAGTGTGTCAAGACAGTTTGGTCTCGCTCGTCTTCTTGCGGGACCCTTGGCGAATTCTCCATTTTCATCTGTCCTTATTCCCTTTTTACCAGCCGTATAAATACATCCTTGGGATATATTGTCGTCTCTCACCAAGCACACTATGTCGGTCTCACATCGCGCGGTCTCTCGCGTCGTCCAACAAAGATTGTCGCGCGATTAGTCCAAGACCCTGATGTCACGGTGGAAGATTCATTGCTCTCGCAACCCAGCCGTTATATACGCGCACATATATACGCACACGCGTTTATACGCACGCTTCGTGGACCGTTTATATGCGGTAACGCCGTAAGTGCATAATCGCCGATCACATCTGCTTGCACTTTGCGTCAGACTCCAACACCTTCAACACCTTATGATTGTCTCGCTCGTACACCTTTACTTGGATATATTCGTATACGCTCGTCTTTACTTTTTCTCGACTTTGTTGCACCCTTTTACATACATATACATATAAACCACTATATAATATACGTATGTATATTTACAGTCTTCACAATTGCACGACGAGAAATTGTTCTTACAAATACTTGTATCACATCCAAGCGTTTAATTTTTTTTTCCTTTTTTTTTCATTCACTGTAGGAATGAATCGATGGAACTTTATTTTTTTTTTTTCATTCTGTAGAAGACTTTATGTGTCTTTGAAATCATATTTTTTTTATCAATTATTATTTATACACGATAACACGTGTGAAAAAATTCGTACAAAATATTTGCAAGTTATTCGGATTGGAAGAATTTTTTTTTCAATCAAGATTCATGAGAGGTTATAGTGAGTATATATGTATATACAGTGGTCGAATGTGTCATGACATGTTTCTTTGCCACACTTGGAGGAGATACACGACGTATGCACGTGTGTGTGAGCACGAGTAAATGGTAGATACTCTCACCCTTGTATTTTAAAAATAAAAAAGGTGACTTCGTGCATATGTAATCATGAGGACGTTTGTATGGTAACACGATGGCAGTTCTATCGCCAGTGTCAGATGATTATTTAAAATTTTTAAATAAACAACGGAAATTGGTATTCAATTTTAAATAAATTTAAAAAACGATTAGATGAATATATTTAAAGATAAAAGTATTCATCCAATAAATATATATATTTATGTATGTATAATAATAAATAACTAAATTTATAGAAAGATTCAATGAAACGTAGCGAAAGCATTGGATGATTCACTGTGGCTCATTTCTCAAACAACTTTTTACTTTAATCACATTAATGAAGCATTAAATCTCACCGCGTGTTTTACAAGTTGACGGTGTGTGGCCTATCTCTGGAGCTTACGTTGACAAGGATTTCACAAACGACTTGTGCGCAAAAGCAGCACCGCTGGCCTCCAGCTACCTTCCTTATTATTCTCATCCGTCACACAACGACCAACCACCGTCTCTCTCTCTCTATCTTTCTCTACCTCCTGTGATGATCGCTAATAGCCGCACCTCGTTCCAACGTGTTTACACCTGTATTGTGCTCTAAACTTATCATTACTTTTTTCCTTTCCTACACTGCAGCTCTTCTTACTTTCATATATACGTTATTATATTCATAATCTTATGGCCCCACAAAACTGCGAAAACTGCTTTTGAATAACAGACATTACCGTCATATAGATTATACAGTATGGATAATACGTAATTGAATTGTATATACTGTAAATTATGTATGAACTACTGAGCAACGGTATAAAATTTTGCTGTGAATTTAAAATAGTGTGAAAATATAAATTTAATATTTAGACGGCCGGGATTTGAGAGTTGAAATCGCCCTTAAAAAGTGTCCAAATTAGTGTCTGGTATCATGTATCAACTATATACAAAGTTCCTATCACAGGAAGTCTATATTACCGACTGAAATGTTGGCTATTGAGTTAAATTTTTTTTCACTGTGAATTATTTATGAATAATATTGTATTATAATTTACGGTAGAGACTTACATTACGTTGGAAAGGGTGGATTTGTACGTGTGGGATGTATTTCTCGTGGCAATCCAACGTCACTTACCTGAAACAATAAATGGGATATGATTAAACAATGTATACATATATTAAATACAGCAAGGTATATACAGGTATGAATTTAATTCATGTTATCCCACACACAGAATATTTATTCAAGCCTTTGCAATATACGAATAACTACATAGTCGCCTACACATGTGTCATAGCACGCGAAAAAAACGCTTCATCTAACATTATTCTCAAATTCTAATTTAAAGACGATCGTCTTTGTAATCGATGCATAAAAGTCACAAAAAAAAAAATTATTCTGATACATATATTATGTAAAACTCATATTATTTAATCTAAATCCAGTGTTGAATCATGATAAAAAGTATCAAAAAAATTTTTATTGGAAAAAAAAAATTCCTTTTTCCGGAACATTGATTCATCCATGTGAAATATATAATCAAACGTGTTTTTAACCCACCAACATTGAGGTTAGTGGTGCTCCCGATCGTCCACGGAATCCGGTTATCAGGTATTTCACGAATGTTGTGGTTTCTCATTGGGGTTTATCCACGTTTGATGTCTCACCACGTGGCGTTGTGTCAGGAGACACGCGATGGTGGTGCGTGCACGCATTCTCCCTTCATCAATATGCACTCGCGCACTCACTTGATATCATCAATAAATTTGTATTTGACTCATGATAAAAAAGCACATCACGTATTCATTGGCAATCGAATACACATTTGACAAAAATTTAAAGGAAGGAAAAAATTAAATAAATTAAAGCGGAACAATAAGAGAAATGTGTAAGAATTGATCACATAACAGGTGCATATAGAGTATCAAACTCGACACCATAAACCTTACTGGCCGCAAGCCACCGTATAAATATAATAGAACCAAGAGACCTTGCGATGGTCGGTCAGCATTACCCGCCGAACCGTCACGAGAATCCTCGTGGTAGGGGCTTTTGCAGGGGGTGTGGTGGGATCAAGAGGGACCAAAGTCGTCGGAGAATGAAGAGTTGCGAGAGAAGTGGGGAAGAGAGGAGGCTATACGCTACATGTTGCAACACGGCGGCGTAAAACACAGAGAAACGGTGGAATGATCGATGGGATTCTGCGCCGTTGTTGGCATCACGACTGACTCCTTCCCTACCATCACTACTTTGGTGCACGATCCAGCCAGGTCGACACACTCTAGGGGTGTCCCCCTCTACTACCAACTATTCTGCCTTTCAAATTGATTGGTGGGGAACGCGCACGTGGGTACAATGAGTTTCCAAACTTTTCGTACAGATGGCGACGTTGGCGAAACTATAGTAGCGACATCGCTCGTTACATTGCTCAAGTTTCATCACACCAAAGAGCTCAAGGGCGGCAAATCCGCCCAATAGGTAATAAAATTATCGCTGAATGTTTGTAAACAATGTATGGAATGCAAATAAACAAATAAAATTTGTGTATGTGCATTACACAATTTTACGGATCGTGATGATTTTAATAATTACGTGTATTAATTATGAAATCAATTATATATGAAGCAATATATATTTATAAATAAATATAACATGACTGATAACATCGGTATACTTCGAATCACGTATTATTCCTTTAGCGAATTGTTTATAACTTTGAATTACAGATCCGTATTGGTAATAACAATAGCACATTGCAACGTGCATCCAAGTGTTAATGATTAAATCCACATGCAGCTCACGAATGAAAATTCGCATGGACACAAATGCAAGGCCATTTTTTGCACGGAGTGTCCGGAATTAAATTTAGTTGGATGACACCTCGCGCGCACGCGCCTATAAAACAAAAACGCGTGGAGCATTCGCAAAGGTAGTTGAGACCACCCATGCCTCAAACACGAATATAGAAAACTAAAAATAATTCAAGCTTTAATTCATTAATGTGGTCAGCATATATGCTTTTATAATCAAATCAATATGCATATAAAAATAAAATTAATTTTGCTTGTAAATTAATTAATTAATTCAAAATAAATAGTGAATTTAATTTAATAATTATTATTAATTACATAATGACTTTATAATTAAAAATATTACTTTAAGTCGTATACTAATTGAGATTGTTGGACGATAAAATTAACATAAATACTAATATCTCACAGATGAAATATTAGTATATATGTATAAAGGATATATATATAAAATTATGTATACTGTGTACATGTAGAGATGCATTGTCGTGGAAAACTAAAGTAAAGCACGGCAAAGCAATTGATCAATATAACGCCAACAACCCTCTCTCCCTTTTACAAACCGGGTGTTCTCGACAACTACTTGCTCGTGTCCAACCTCATACTGGCACGTACATCTGTGTACCCATCCCAGTCTCTTGTTGGACACATCGCGGGGAGCAATATTGCTATATAGTATTAAGCGACGCAGAAGAGACGGGAGAAAACGCACCCCCATAACAAGTTTCTTGCTCATCTTTTTCGTTCAATAACTCTCCATCCAAGATGGCTACCGCGGTCGTCCCTCATTGGCTGGGGGTGAGGTGGTCGCAACGAGCTATATATACCGTTCGGGGGGAGGTAGTTCTTCATAGGGTGGTATGAGGGGGCACTGGAAGCAGTGACGCCATCTATCTTCCGTTGCCTTGGCTCGGCGTAACATAAGGCAAGATAAATTGCGGGATCTCCCGGGTTCTTGAACCTTTCTGGCAAATTGCATAAGAATATCCACCGGCCTCTTTCTCTTCGTTCAACTCCTCCACTGGCTCCTCACACACCGACCGCTCGACCGTCCCTCCCTTCATCCCTGGGTTTGCTGCCTCGCGGCTCCAATGGAATTGGAATTAACTCAAATAAATCACCCCTAAAGGTTCTGCAACGCCACGCGTCGCTCTCGCTCTCCATTTACCTTGGCCCACGACACAGTCAAAGCAGTGAAAGAAAGAAATGGAGAAAGAGTTTAAATTTTCTTCCATTTCAAATGATAGTACGTATTTTACGAGATTGGTTTTGGCGATAAAATTACAGTAAGTTACTCTGGATATATACATATACTACCAATGTTATGTGGTACAGTGGTGAATTACAAGATTAGATTGTTCATAAAATAATAGCGCACTTGATTCATTAATTACTAGTTCAACTATATGTTTTTTTTTAAGTGGGTTAACTGTGTAAATTATTTTCCCTTCAAGTTGTCATTAATCGGACGTCTTGGAATTCAAATAAATTGAGGCCGTGCATATATATTTTTGATGCTTACTCGATTATTTGAGAAGACATAAAGCACCCACCTGACATCTGACGGTTTTCGTGGGAATAAACGCGATAATAATATATAGGGTAGGCGACAAGGGTGAGAGACAAAAAAAATAGAGACAGATATGTGTGCGCGCGCGTCTCACGGCCCATTGATCGGAAGAACCTATGGCTCGTAAAATTGGTTGGATATAGTGAAAATACGTAGTGATATATTTTTCTAATGGCACCCTCAAATAATTTTACCAAAAAACTTTCATTCCAATATATAATATATCATAAACTATGTAATATTAAAATTTTTTTCCGTCAATATTGTCGTCTATTTCATAATTCAAAAATATCAATTTTGATATATATCCAACAAAATCATTGACTTAAATATTATTGTCAGACAAATTTGTCATTCTAGTTATTATATGTGTAACAGTAGTATTGTGTGATTGATTGTGTGTTAGGACAAGCCTCTTGGTTCATTGTGCGAGGTCAGTAAATCCGACGGCAAGCTTTACGATTTGTTTGGCTCGGTAACTGGGTGATGGAGCCCGGTTATATAGTCGTGGGTATGCGGAACCATGTGATCATGGCCATAAACGCGCCTGTTATGCGCTCGTAAACCGGGGAATTCCCTCGTGTGCCGCGCGGCAGGCTCCTCGCAGTCCCGTACCTCGTAAAACTCTTGCTTTACGATTGCTGCGTATCGCTGACTGGACGAAGAGCCTGCCACCAAGCGGTGACTTTGCCAAACAACGATCAAGTCTCTACTATTACCACCAGTATGTATATATATATTTAACGCTTCTCCACGTGCTTCTTCATGGGAATATACATTGCTATCTATCATAATTAATTAGACATTCACTCGAGTCTCAATAAGCGATTTGCCTTTAATAGTAATAATGGAGAAAATTGTGATGCAATTTACGTTTGGAGAATAATAAAGTGAATGAAATTGCTTATATCATTATTACTAATTATTAATCTATACTATAAATGTGAATGTCTGTACTGTGTCCGAGCATCAAGCCTAAACCACATCACTGAATGACGCGAAAATGTGCACAGTTCCATATTTTGTCCTCAGAATGGTTATAGGCATGGTTTTTTTCACAACAAATGTCAATTATTTTTTTTTTTTTGCAAAATAATATGTATTATTTAAGTGTGTCAAACATCAGATTATAAAAAAATAATCAAGAAAATTTTTAAATAAATTTCATTCTGAATCACGTGTTCTTAATTCAAAAATATATAAATAAATATCTTACAAAAAATAATCCAGCGAAGCGGGTGTTCACGGCTAGTATTCTATAAAAATTAATCTGTATTAAATTACTTCCAATGAATGCCCTTTTATTAAAACGAAGGATAATTTCATAAAAAATACTTCCAACTAAAATAAAGAAAATTCAATGGAATTTATTTACTCATCAATAAATATAAATTGGATCAAGCAATTGATCTACATTATAACAATTACGTCAACTATTATACGTCACACAAATGTCTATAACACAAAATGTATGACGTCAGCATCAACAGAAGGTACGAGTGGATGACGTAACTAGGAGAGTGCCAGCCATGCTGAGTAGGGGGAGGAAGAAAAGGGAGCCATTATAGAAGGGGCGCGACTAGGTTGAATCCTCCCCACCGACCGGCCCACTAAAGGAACAGCTGTCAGCTGCGTAGAGTGTATATATATGTACACGAGACCCTCCCTCCCTTCTGATGTCTGTCCGTTTGCCTGGTCGACGGGTTTGCCGCCCTATGGGTCTCCCGCCGTGTCGCATACCCAAACTCATTCGACGGCCTAAACTCTAAAGCCACCCACCCTAATGTTAAAATATTCCAGTGGGCGAACGCGCGCGCGGCACGGGAAGAGCCTGCTGAAAATTATGGCCGACTCTGCGACTCAAATAACTCTTTAATCTGCAAGCGTGTATACGACACAACATCAGGCATCTTTTATTTTTTTACTCGCATTCTTTTACTCACGTATCTATACTCGTTCTTTTGCTTTGTATAAATATATATGTACATGTATAATGCCATTTTCATTTCTCACAAATTAAATAGCACTATCGCTGGCAACTTTGAATATAATAAAGTAATCAATTTTCTCATGAATGTATAAATATAGTATAGGTATATGTGATAAAGTACATTAATAAGTTATTTAAATTATAATAAATCAGGCAAATAGTCTTGTTTGATTAAATTATTATTATACGTGTTTATGTATATTGCTGATGTATATATCAAAATAACACATATTACATACATACATATGGTATAGTGAATTAAATATCGTTCTGATTAATCGCGTGTAAAAAGGCTTACGCGTCACGTTCAGTGCAATAGCCCGTGCCGTCCAGATAAATCGCTTCGCTAATTTGTTCTTCGTGCGAATATCCATTATTACGTATCAACACGAACTCTTATTTCATACATCATCGCAGAGGAAAATAATCTATTGACTGCTCGTACAATCGCAAGTGAAAAAAAAAAAGCAGAAATATTTTTTTAATATTTCTGCTTTTTATAAAAATCGGGCATCATTAGAAAAATCGGGGAAATTTGATTATTGTGAATGTCAAACTTTGTGTGAAGGAAATATCCTTCTTCGCGCCTGCAAGTAAAAAAAATCCAAATTTCTTCCACCTTACAGGAGTAAAAGCGGATCTAAATTATATTGTATGCATATTGTAAAAATGAAGTATGAAAGTAGGACGTAAATTTCGACTCGGGATAGCAAACGATTTATTTAACGAGCATGTTGCTTCCGTGTTACGAACTGAATATCCAATGCACCAATGGAATTCCCGAATTTCTTTTTTTTTTATCGTTGACGGTCTTGAGACGATGAACCTAAAATTCCAAGAAGTCTGAAAGAATCCTTGGCCCTCATAGATTTTTGGAGGATCAATAAAAGAGAATTCCCGTTAAGTTGCAAAAAGATTCTGGATGTATTTATTGCTTACAGAACCTATACATATCCACATTTGAACAAAGTCGAAAATTTGAAAAAAAGTGACCCTCATTTTAGTTAACAACCAATTGGCCAAGGTCAAGCCCGTGAATCGTGTTCGTACAAACGGAATAAGATAAGCGGTCAATACATATTCTATACATATGAATACATGTATATTATACTTATGACATATTGTTTAGTACAAAGCTTTGAAGGTCAGCCTTGGCTCTCAAATCTCCCATAAGAGAGGAATCTCGGGCAAAAGACCGCAGTCGGTCAACCATAAAACCATAAATCGAAGATCGGTTTTATTTTTTTTTTCGTTTATATATATTCTACCATAACAGAGATGGAGATCGATAGAACCAGCCCGAGTTGTGGAGAGTCGAGAGAAATAAAAAAAAAAACGTGCAGGAAAGAAAAAAAAAAGAAGCATGAAGACCGAAAAACCCGTGCCGCCGACCAGCTTGTTATAAACCTGGTCATCGCAAGTCGTAGTGAGGTGGTTAAAGGGGAGAAGAGAAGATGGGAGGGGTTGAAAGGAAGGAGAAGCCGAGTGGAACAATGTGCGTCGCGGCGAAGAATGCGGTCCGTCGGGCAGCAGGGTCCCTCATGTCGATGGTGGATACTTGAGCTCGAGTCGAAGACTCGTTGTCGAATGAGTCGCCTTCGCGCTGGGCCCGTCGATAACCGACGAAGACATCCAAGATACGATACGAAAGTCCTTCTGATCCGCTTCTCACCGACAAATGCATGAGAAAATTTACGATTATTGAGATCATTGCGTCATTTAATGTCCATCGATTCGTGCGACTGTCTAACAGTGAACGACAATATAAAGTACACCATATAGATACATATATACTCGGACATCCGACGGTGAGGAGTGTATGTATATTTCCATCAGCGACTAATGCTTTAGAATATTTACGATTATCGATGGTATTCCGAGTCACTCGATTAGTTCTGTAGTGACGGCTTTATATATTTCGCGTCCTGTCAAACAAATCAGTACAATAAATAATGGTCCAATTTCATTATAATTCATTGATTTTGAGTATACGAGGCGCGCTTCATCAGCATTATAAAATTGTCTGTGTGTACTATGGTAACCCGAGTCGAAATTTATGTCCTACTTCGATGCTTATAGAAGCTCTTTGAACCTCCATATGATACTCCTAAGCCCTACGAGCTCCTTCTTCGTGCCTGCAAGTGGAAGAAATCCAAATTTCTGCCACCTTATAGGAGTAAAAGAGGATCTAAATTACATTGTATGCCTATTGTAGAAATGAAACATGAAAGTAGGTCCGTAAATTTCAATTCGGGAAATAAAGGAACAGCCAACAACAATCATAACAAGCACAGAGTTTGAGAAAATATCTCGACTCATATATATTTATAAATACATTAAATTTATGAATTTATATACCTATAGATTTTTTCTGTGGGCAAAGAGCAAAATGAAGATATCGTCTTTTCTCGCTTGGCTCTCATCGATATACTCGACGACTTGGGTTATCGATATAATTGCCTGATACACGTTGATTTATAGTATTTATTTTTTGTGTATATACTCAACATATATATTGGTTTTGTTGCTTTCGGGGATGGAAGAGCCTAGGTGAATCGTAGCGGTTTATACAGAATGGTTGCTTGCAACTGGAGAAAAAGTAAGATATAGCGGGGTACAAAGACGGGGTATATAAGGGAAAGAAAAATCGTGCTTCAAGTATAGAGAGGGAAATTGCCGCAGCAGCAGCACTAATGTCACTCCCGCGCCCGAGATAAGAAGCCTTTGGTGCCCATCCCCCTTCGCGTTGTCCGCTTGATTTATGTTAGACAATTTTTATTATTCCTGCACCTCCCACTTCTTATTCACCCTCTTACTCTCACCCCATCTGTCCCCGCGCAGTGCCCAGTTTTTCCTATCTAAAATGGGAGCTAGAGCTCATAGGCATCGCGCTTGTGCGAATAAAAAGAAAAAAAAACAGACATTGAGAAAGAGTGTGGATGTGTCGCAGGATGGAGAGGGATGAATGCAAACTTTTTTACAAAGGAAAAAAAAATAGTTATCGAAAAAGAGAGATTGTCAAAGAGATGGAGAAAGGATGGTGTGAAAGAGAGAGCGTGAGATAGACCAGTAGTGGTTGAGCGACGACGCTATGGGAAATTTTCGAAGAAAACTATCGGTGTACCTTATCGAGTCTCCGAAGACGAACTCGGTGGAAAAGTTCGTTGATTAGTGGACTACATAAATTCGTTGGTAAAAAAAACGATGATAATAGCATCGATGGTAACGAAGAAAATATATAGTTGGATAAAAAGTTATCTCAAAACTTTTCCAATCAAAATTTTTTAATCATTGTTAAATATTATAATGATGACAAAATAATAACTAAAATGAAAAAATCATAACCTACATTCATCACTTAATCATACAAGTATATAAAACTAAAAAAAGACAGTTTATCTACCATATTTAAATCAGACAGATAAACTGTCTTTTGTTCTAAATTCCAAACTCGATAGAAAGGATGAAAAAAAATTACTACAATGTTAATGTTTTGTACGCCTAACTCTCTTATACACACTCTATACAAATGCATATAGTAAAACACGATCATTACAATAGTACGGTACGAATATACAGAAGGTACTTACTCTTCCTCGGGTGCCCAGCAGCCAGGGAACGCGTGCGACCCGGTGGAGCAAGGGGTGCAACGCAGAGAGTTATGACGCCGCACAATTAGCAGTTCGTGTGAGAGAGATCGATCGCCGCCATGAACATACATCAACGATGTTGCTGGACATATATTCACGCCCATAATGCACTCTCGTCGGCTATTTTCACCGATTTGCCACTTGTATCTGTACTTCACTATCGTTCCCATATATACTTCACCTTTCATGCACGAGTAAAAATTATTCTGTCAAATTCGTAAATTTGATTTGTGATTTCTTCATCAAAATCGATTAAAATTTCGCGAATATATATGTATAAATAATTTTACCGTAATTTTTTCTTGCTATTATCTTCTAATAAGACAGCAAAAAAAAAAAATCACAAAATACTTTCATCACATTTATATATCTCATCATGCAGTAAACAACTTTAAATGCTTATCCAATCTTATGAAGCTTCTTGTTTTACGTCGGTTGTACACAACAACTCACGTGACATAACACGAGATGAACACTTTTTTAAACTACGTGACTGTTCACTGGAGATGAACGAGATGTGGCAAGACGCGTTTATATATGTATCTTTTATCTTTTTTTTCATATTTTTTTCTTCGTTTGTTTCATGGAAACGCGTGCCGTCGCGTTAACTTACGAGACATTTATGAGTCATAAGTGATTATACAGAAGCTAAATCAAGCAAAGGATAGAGTTACTCGACTTAAAGTTTACTTGACCAGTTGAAATAAACACAATTTAATTTACATGATAATTAAAAGAAGATGAAGTAAGATGGAGACGAGAGCAGCACAACGAGAACAGATCACAAGGACCGCCTGCCATCGTCTGATTTACTATGGCGGTCCCCACAACTTTCAGACCTGTTCACAGAAGTTAGCGTCCTCTTGTGATGGGGTTTCGTAACGGGGGCCAGTTAATGGTGGAAGGGCGAGGGTTGTCAGATAGTATACATTAGGGGTGGGGTCAAAAGGGACATATCCTCATTCAACTCACAGATTGGGGATTGCTTCTATATGTCAATGCAACGTGTCACACATCCATGATACACTGCGCACAAGATGTCGAATTTGTATACGGTTGACGTCATCTTAAAGATTTATTTTTATCATATGAGTATATATTCCCTCATCAAAATTATTATTGCAGGGATGAGCGCAGAGGGTATTTTTGAACAATACCTTCATCATATTAGGTAAATTTATCAAATTATTTTCGAGAGTATAAGTTATTTGTCTGCTTGAATTGTTCAGAATAAAATATATTGGTCTTTAGATAAACTTTTCACAATGTGAATTGCCTTTTAATATTTTAGTGATTCAAAACATTCAATGTTGATGAGATATATTAAATCTAATGAATATCAAATTGCGTTATATTGTGTGAATTCATAATTATATTTGTAAAACAGATTTTGATATTATAATATGATAGTATAAAATGTCTATTAAATTATAAATGCATTTCATGCATTATAAATCAAGTAAATATATTCTAAAGATTCGTCTGTGTAATATTATAAGATTAAAAAATATATTCAAAATGTTTGTTAATAATAATCAAACATTGGGCCTGAATTATTCTGATGTGGATAAAAAAAAAGATTAAAATTTTCAATAGAAAAAACCTCTGACAAAAGTATAGAGTCACATGACAGAGGAAAAAAATGCATCATACACGATGTCTTAAAAAATGTTTTGCTCAGCGTGGGGTAAGGCTGAATTGTTGAACGTATCCTCCCTCGAGAGGATCACACGATGTCAGTTCTTTAAATGAAAAAATATATATATTTTGACAATAGATTTCAACGTCAACCAATAGAGAAAGACTATTCCAATCCAAAATAAAATAATTTTCATGGGCTGGTGAATTTCTTCGTCATAATTTATATTAATTTTATATACTAAAACCATCATATGAATATGACAAATAAGCTTAGCGTACTTCTAAAAGACGTAAAAGTTTGCATAAAAACATTTTATAATCCGTAGAGTTACCCTATCGAGCACGAAAAGCTATTCTCCTTTAGGGGCGTGTTGAATTTATCGACCTACAATACGTTAAAACTTTTCGATATGACACACAAACAAAATGGAACTATTTACAAACGTAATGAACATGAAATGCTAGGTAAATATACTTAAATAAATACCTGTAAATAAATATCATACTTATTTTCAATACACAATAAAATAATTCTATGATTTATCAAGCATATACTCACTATTTTTTGTTTCCCTTTTAAATTCAACACATCAACAAATTTCATCTTCTTCTATACTATAAATATGAATGTCTGTACGGTGTCCGAGCATCACGCCTAAACCACAGCACTGAATAACGCGAAAATAAGCACAGTTCTATATTTTTCCCTCAGAATGGTTTTTTTTTTCACAACAAATGTCGATTTTTTTTTTTTGCAAAATAATATGTATTATTTAAGTGTGTCAAACATCAGATTAAATACCTTGAGTAACAAATACCTACTTGGCAATTTCGACGCGAGTTAAGGCTAGTAATAAATAAATATTCCACATTCGATTGACTCCATCGCCATCATTCATATATTATTCCTTGTGCAAAATGAGTATCGCAGTGGTGTTATGTTAGTCGGTCTAACGAGGAGAAACCAGTATATATTAACTACATTACACTGACTGCAGAGAGCAAGAGAGCACGGGTTAGTTGATACACTATATCCTATAGATGTACATATTATATAAACAGGGATATTATGGCAGCAGTGTATTACGCAACAGTACACTCGCCGACGAGTCCAGTGCTGTTGGTTAGGTGCACGCATGGCATACATACATACAACGTTTATATAACAACTGGTCATGGAGAGAAGAGGGTCGAAGGGATGGGATGAGTTTACGTCGAATGATATAAGGGTTGGGGGAGACTATATGGAGATGGGATGGATAGAAGAACGAGGGGATGGTGTTCATGATGAACGACATCACCCCAGTTGGCTGACATTGCAATGCAAAATGCATAACTGTCATCACGCATTCAAACTAGATCAGCGTCCAATGAATCCAGGTCGGCACACGCGGTGGATTATTATATGGGTTCGTTGACCTTTTCTGTCAAGATTTCTATTTGACACTGACTGATTGCTTTCAATTCATCAACATTGAATCTATATAAACCCATTAAATAGAAAATAGATCGTCTGTCTTTCACTCTTTGCAATAGACATTTCACAATCATCAGTTTATAATGACATTTCTTCGTGAATATTGTCGTTGAATAATATTTATTGGTGTATATAAATGCAAGACAAATGTTGAGCGAATTTTTTAAAAGCAGTAGAAGATGACATGAGATAGTTATGTGATGTATAAAAAACTTTGGGTGTGAAGGAAGAGAATAAAATATAAAGGAACAGTGGAGATTACTTTTTGAAAAATAGAAAAGAAAATGCAAGAATGGTATAAAATATTTATTGTAGATATAAATATATGAGTGCGAGACGAAAGCCACAATATGGGAAGTGAAACGAGCCGAGTGGTGTGTGGCTCTTAATGGAGTGAGAGAAATAACATTAAGTTAAGAGAGTTTGAGATGAGAAACAAAAAATAAAGTGAAAGACGATGGGAATCAGAGGGCGTGAATTGCTCGGAAATAGCCATAGACGCGATGAACACTAGGATTATATAGTATATGTACGAAGAAATGCGCCTCTGTAAAGTGGGAAAATATAGGAGATACGATTCATAAACCAGTAATTACCTGACCGTACCGCCATATGTAACTATATAAACTACTAAATTATTTCGAGTTATCCTTTGGTATACTTCCGACTCCGATGGCGACGCGTGACACTGCAGGCGTTGTGTTAAAGTCGTGCAAGCGATTCTTACTCCGATAATTCACGTATATATCAATTGAGATATTTGGCAAATTTAATGCCAAACACGATTGACTGCAGCGTATAGTAAACAAATACTAAATTTGAATTCAGTCAATGCAATCTAAATTTATTTAGAAAATCTCTAGACTATATAGAGTTCTTGATTATAGTCACTGCAGTAAATTTAGTTGGAAGTAGTAGACTATATGGCGGAATACTCGGATGTATTGACAGTTCAGTAGGAAGTGGTTGATACATAGCCGCGCAGTTCATCGAATGATTAATTTTACCTAGATAAAATCGCGAATAGATTTGAAATAACAATTTCTTCCGTCAACACTTAATTCCGATTTTCCGACATCTCTAGACTTTCCATTATGAAGTTATAAATATCACTGGAAAATTATATTATTTAATTGCAATTATATAAATAGCATCGATGAAAATATATTATTTTATATAATTTTTCATTTCCTCATTTCATCTAACCTCAATATTTTCCACTCTCATTTTACACTCCATCCCTAACCCACAAGCGACCTTCTGCGCCCTTATTCTTTCGACTCCTACACAGCACTTTATACCCTTATCTCCCACCGCAGACTTTGCCCATTCCACCGATGCCACTACCCCATCTCACAAAACAAACTCACTCACCTACACACACACACAGACTTTGGCATCAACATCGGCCTCTTGTATCTTAGAAGCCACAGCCCGCGTCCCCCTAAAAACTCTCAAACTGTTTCTCTCGTCGTATGGACCCTCGAGGCTTTTTTTTTTCTTTCTACATAATACAAAGTATAACTATATATAAACACTTCTTCGATTTTTTTTTTCGACGAGATTTCTTCCCATTTCCCTGATAAATTTCAAAACTTTACGAAAAAATCGTATATTTCACAATATTAATATCTGACAATATTTATGGGACTTGTTGGTTTGTGGAGAAGAAGTAAAAAAAATTACGTTTACGTTGAGCTTGAAATTACGTTTAGCTGGAAGATATTCAGATGGAAAACGTGTTCTCATTGAATACTTGCAGAAGAGGGAAAAGATGTTAAATATAATGTACATATATATCTATATAAAACAAGAATACAATTTCCACACGTAAGAGATTAAGTAACTATGGTCACGGTCCATAATTGAATATGTATTAGTGCAAGTAGTACACAATATACATATAAGTGTAGATAAATTTAGCTGTGGAAAAGGCACTAGCTCTTATTAGCAAAAACTGGGCATTTGTGGTAAACAATGCAAACGTGGCTCTATCTTGATTAAAAGAGGGTAAAATTTCCTTTACACAAATATATACATATATATATGTATACATACCTTATACATAAATATAATTGTTGTATACATAAACAAAACCTATTACAAATGATGATACATAAATAAAATGACAGCTGTGGGCAATTGTAATTTTATGTTGAAAATTCTCATTGGGCTTTTGTTCACGATTTTAATTGTCACTGATGTGTCTTATGGGACAAAGTCACACCATCAGTGAAGTGTCTCATCTTGAAAAATATAGGATAAACGAATATACATTCTCGCTTATATACAACGACTGGGGAGCCTTTTGTTTTTAAACGGGTTGTAGTGTCCTTGTGTACGTCTACACTTAACTATTTCGGTGCGATTCATCAAGACACACTGTATTACGATACCCGCGAGAATAATGGTCGTAAATAGAAAATTCTTTTGGGAATTAAACTTGAATATATATATTGACCGAATAGTAAATTTAAATAACCCAACATTTTTTTTTTTTTTTTTTCAAACTCAAGAAAATCTAATTAATATATTTTTTTTACCATGCATTAAAATATATTTAGTTTGAAATAATGAAAGATGAATTACCACGATATACACGTTATTTGGGTAAAACGAAGCCAATTCCATGTAACCCTCGCGCCTGTTGTGTGGGTATGGCGGTGTTGCCTTGTAGTATTCCCCAGTAGACACATCCCCTTTGCTACCATCCCTTGATAGGGGTTGGGCTGAGGGGTGGAAGAGTCGTGTGCGCGCGGGCGAGTGGAGAGAGAGCAGAAGCAACGTGCTGCCCGCACCAGGCGCCCCTTCGCATATTTCACTGGGAATTTACGAGCTTCGATACGACAGGGAAATTGCAAGAATGGCGGAGTAATCTATCTCTCCTTGCCTCCGCGCGCACGCGGCTTCTCTTCTTTTTCCTAAAGTTCCTCTCTCGGACACCCAAACTCCCTCAAAGCCCTTATTTTATTTTTCTTTTTCCACTCTTTTCTATTCTATATACCACTTGGACAGTTGGGAATAACTGTCAGCCATTAAATCATACATAGGCACACACAATCATTTATATACTGCAATTATATGCTACAGTATATCTGTGAGATGAATAGATATATCCATACATATTTTTGTTTTTCTTGGAAATTTTTGTTAGATGTCTTACAAAAATTATTATTTTTAGTTTATTTTATATTTTATCATAACTTAATATTATTTTCCCAATAACTGCTTTCACATTTCTTAATCCTCGTGTCACCAGTCTGGGGCACGAATTCTAAATTGTCCTTTTATTATTTTATTGTACCCTAAACTAAAATGAATAAAATAAATTAATAAAATCCCTACTCTTATCCATTCTCACTACCTATCCAAATTATAATCAATAAACAATTAATATTTTCAATTACTCCACCCTCAGCTACCCCTCTTCTTACCTCTAAAAATTTCCACATCCATCCAAAAATTCTCAAACTCACCCTTCTTCATCTCGAACCAACAAATAGTGAACATCTCTCTTAAAAACTAAAATAAAAAAACTTGAACAACTACGAAATTATTGAATAAATAAATAATTAATTAAATATTTATTTAAAATTAAAAATAAATTTTGTTTTACTCTTCATATACAACGGATTTTTACAACATTTTATAGATAAAATTAAACAGTGATACGTTGATAAATAATTTTTAATTTTATTTATAAACTACGGAAGAAGATTAATGTTTATAAGTCAACGAAGCTTGATATTATTTCATGTTATATCCATATAATTGCAATTAAATAAATTTATCCATGCTCATATACACAATTAACACGTTTTATAATATTTATCTGGTTCGATCAATGAAACGCCTCACGGTCACTCTGTATATTTAATTTTACAATCTCACTACGACGATGAATGAACATGCGCGAACACACGTACTCATACCGGCCCGCAAGTATATAGCATATAACAATGCCATCTTTAAATATTTTATATGTATCTATATATGTGTGTTGTTATCAATTCCATCCAGTACTTCGTGGAGCGTACAAAAGGCATCATGTTGTGCATTAAAATTAATATACCAATTTGGCGTTAAAAAAAAAAAAGAACGTATATAACACTTGATAAAATTATAAACTTCATGAAGTAGATAATATAAATAGCCTATTAATTAAATAATAAAAATTTCATAAACAAATAAATCTGATGAACAATTGGATATGTAAACATGTGGACATATATAAATTATAATATATTTGAAGAGGAAAAATATTCCTAGATTATTTTTAAATAAAAAATCGTGGGAGTGAGCGCGAGTATAAGAATTGCGCGCGCATTATGTTGCCATTACCTCTATATGGTCTCTATATATACATAAATATGTATATATATATTTACATGTCGACGATATAAACGTGTATACCGGTGCTGTGCGCTGCCACCGCTCGGTTTAATTTAACACAGCAGCTGTAATCCCATCCATTACGCTCGCGGTAATATACGATCGCTCGAGATTCATACTCCGTTTTTTCACTAATTAACAGACGGGACAAATCGCTCCGACGATCCCCCTCAAGCGGCGGGAACGCGCGCGCGTCACGTTATGTTCGTGCACCCCTTTCTCTATATTGTCGCGCATTTTCTCTCTCACGTGAAAATTCATAATTTTTTTTTTCTCAATGTAATCATTTTCATTACTATTAACATGAAGTTTAAATCAGTCACAACGCGAGTAATTTATCATAATCAATAATATTTGAGGACGTTCGTGAGGTACGCTAGAGTCAAATGAGTACTAACTTTTTATAAAATTTATTCTAAGCTTGAAAAAAGTTGTAAAATATATTAATAATTTTACAATGATTTATAATTTTTTTTATATGTACCAATTATTTTTAAGGTATTTATTTTAAAAAATCAGTTGATCCACATTAAAAATTGATTTGACTCCATTTATCAAAATTTACCAAAACAGTTTTAATTATCTTTATTAAAATAATTAATATTTAATTTAAACATTCGTCAACACCTGTTTTTTTTGTGGAGTTACATAAACTACATATTTCAAAGAATATTTTTAAACATTATTTATTATTGTATCTACTCTTACAATATACTTTTTGTGATTTTAAATACATAAAATGCTAATTCTCCATAAGGCTCTATGCTAAAAATTTGATTTTTGATTATTAATAACTTTCTTAAATTATCGATAAGGCGTCTTGAATTTTCAAAGGTAAATAGCTACATGATTCAACTTATCAAAACTAAAAAAAAAATAATTTTATGTACTAAAAAGTTTCACTTACGAACGTGCTTAAATGATATTTAATAATTTAATTATTCGTTCTATCAAAACAAATGATCTTTTAAATACAAACGAGTATATATATATAATTGTCATTTTCTGTGAAATAAATTTATATGTATTTAGGCTATTTAGCTGATGTGACTAACATGAACAGGGAAATCTTGGCATACAATTTTCTTATCCTATATTCATCTTATTTATATGTCATCAATTTGATTCTAGATAGATAGTAAAATTAACTGCACTTTAATTAATTATATGAAGAGATGTGGCAACACCACGTGCCAAATTTACAGTGTTTCATCTTTTATTTCCCTTTCAGAGTGAAGAAATTCATCATCATATATACAATAAAATATTCCATTTATTGTATTTAATAATATAATAAACAAATAAACAAATAAAAATACATATCAAATTTGAATAGATTTAAAAGTTGCGCCATCCTGATATACAATGACAAGACAGTCGGCGATGTAGTTTACATTGTCACGCAGGCGAGCACGTATATACATAGTCACAATCACAAATTTAATTGAATTCGACGGGATGGCTTGGCTTTTAATTAACTAATTAACTTTATACGCCACATTGAAGTAAAAGAGAATAGCTACATATTCACGTGAATCTTTGAATTATATCTATTCATTTATATGGTTCAAAAAGGATTCAGAGCATGAAGAAAGAAAAAAACAAAAGAAAATAAAATGAGGGATGCACGAAATTTACATTTCATAAAACATATGCGCGGATATGAGAATAAGAAATTCGCTTACTCAGCAGCAAACGTCCACCCTGTACTTATTCTTTTCCATCTCCACCATATAAATATATATATATATATTATATATATACCAACTTCTTTTTTATATACACACTTTATCTCATCCTTCTGTCGCATCTTTATTTGGAGAAAGGACGTATAAAAAATCACGATGTGAAGAAACAAATCAAGTTGCCAGTGTTGGCTTGCTCAAAGTTTTTAGTGGCTGAGCTCCAAATATTTGCTTTGGTTTGGTATAACGCGAAAAGAGACTCCTCACGACGGATATATATTCTCTATAAGCAACGGGTTGAATATATCCAAGTAGTATATAGCAAAAGAGAAAGCGACAGATAAAGTGAGAAAAGAGTAAAAGCAGAAAAGCTACATGGAGAATATCTTTTGGTTTAGTATGAAGCCAACTAAACTCTTTCTCTCTCTCTCTGTCATTGTATGCACGAATATTTTATACATATGTATATATACATCAAGAATTTGCCTTTCTTCTTGTGTGCAATGTACACTCGAGTGGCATATTCCCATCCTATAACTACTCCCTTTTCATTCCACTTGTCGTTGTCCCATCCTGAAAGTGCCACTTTGGCTTTGCCAAAAATCTCCCACCGTTCTCTGTTTCTCCTCGAAAATGTACTGCCAAAAATAAGCTAGAACCCCTTTCATCATGTCCACAATATTATTATTATTATTTTTATTATCATTATATGTATGTGTTTGTTTTTATGAGAATATAAATTGAAGAAATATTTATTTCATGACTTTTCAAAAAGAGAAATATTTATTCTTCTTTCTTATTAATTTTTTTTTTTCAAGATTGTAAATCAGTCAATTTTATAATATAATCTGGTTCATTGTTATATTTTAATTTCTTTGAGTTGGCACACGTACAAATAATTAGAGTAGAGAGTAATATAGTTTTAGAGGAGTCCAACAAGCTCGTTATTATTATCATGAACTGGGCAGTCAATTATCAAAACATGTATGCAAAGTTATGGAAATGTATTTGCGATGCGTCTACGCCCTGGTGAATTCCACCCGCTCTTCATTATGCATATATATATATATGTATATACATATATAACTTAATATTATGTTATACGTTTGTCGTTAGTGGATGAAAGAAGCGAGGGGGAATTTTCCAGGAAGAGCACTACGGTGAATTGCGAATTGTGGTAGGTCAATTTAATTTAATTCTGGCAAACGGAATAAAATGAAAAAAAATTTTTTTTCTATCTAGAATAAAAAAAGGATAACACAAAAAACAAATTAATGTGCGCGTGTGTGACTTTAAATTACATTAAACATTAATTTAAAGTGATTTAATACTATGCCACTGAATGCAAAGCAATGTAAATCGCCATCGAAGGAATCAAAAGCTATTTCTAGGTGCTCTATACTGCCATTTATTTAGCAGTGCGATCATGGGGCGTTGGGTTTTCTCGGCACGCCTAATTCATGCTTGCGTTTGCCAAAGTAGCTCCAGCAAGTGCCGAAATGGCGGTGAAAGAACATAATTATGGTGTTCAAGGCAAAAGACACACTTTACATAGCGTCTCTCAAGACATTATTTAACTTGAAATTCTTCCAACGAAAAAATAAAATAAAAAAAGAATATAATTCATTCGTGATGTATGTGTAAAACAAAATGAAAAATATATATGCAGCAGTAATTCTCTGCCTCACAAAATAGAATAATCACATTATGCTATATGCTTCTGATATATTTATTCAAACATAAATAAATAAATAAATAAAAAGAATATACGAATTATTTCTCGAATGATTGTATAAAGTGTTTTGATTTCAATGTAGCAAACAGAAGTGTACCAGTAGTAGTTTGAGTATTATATAGGCTTGTCACTGTCGATGGCAGGGGAGCCATTTCATCTGATTCCCCTGTTATTGCTCTCACCAGGAGGCTTAAGGTAAAAAGTGTCTTCAGATACGGTTACCTTACTCTCAAGGGAGTCTACCTCAGTTTCTATCCATGTATTTTAACCTTTCTCACTTATATATCCTTCTACTTTTTTTTTTTTCTTATATATTTCATTCCACTTTCATCAGGTTTTATTTTACAATTATTGCAACATGTTCGCGTCATTCACATGTGTATGAAATAAAACATTTGAGAAGAAAAAATAAATAGAAAAATAAAATGTACGAAAACAAATAAATGGATAAATTCCAAAATCTACGAGATTAGTTAATACCCCGTATGAGATATGAGCGGGCTGTGGCTAATACCAAATAAATATTCCGAACGCAAATTATGTTAATCGCTGTGGATGCAAATTAGATATGGGGTTGAAGTGAGAGAAAATGTAACAAGAGAAATAGTAGGGAAATGTATATATTTATAATAAAGTTTTATATTTTTCATGCTTTTTATATTAAAAGTGTCTATCTGTTTGTTTTTCTTTATATAAATGACGATGAAAAATTGCAGTTTACAGAGCAGGAAGAAATAAAATTTATTAACTACACTGTGAATAATATATAATTATTGATTAATAAATATTTATTGAGAATAAAATTAACGAACTTTGTATTTCTTTGTCGGGATCTTTATTTATTTATTAAAGATTTAAGGACGTTTGTTAGTGAAACTTTTTAGTACATAAAATTATTTTTTTTTTAGTTTTGATAAGTTGAATCATGTAGCTATTTACCTTTGAAAATTCAAGACGCCTTATTGATAATTTAAGAAAGTTATTAATAATCAAAAATCAAATTTTTAGCATAGAGCCTTATAGAGAATTAGCATTTTATGTATTTAAAATCACAAAAAGTATATTGTAAGAGTAGATACAATAATAAATAATGTTTAAAAATATTCTTTGAAATATGTAGTTTATATAACTTCACAAAAAAAAAACAGGTGTTGACGAATGTTTAAATTAAATATTAATTATTTTAATAAAGATAATTAAAATGTTTTGGTAAATTTTGATAAATGGAGTCAAATCAATTTTTAATGTGGATCAACTGATTTTATAAAATAAATACCTTAAAAATAATTGGTACATATAAAAAAAATTATAAATCATTGTAAAATTATTAATATATTTTACAACTTTTTTCAAGCTTAGAATAAATTTTATAAAAAGTTAATACTCATTTAACTCTAACGTAACTCACGAACGTCTTTAATAATGAATGAAAAAAATATTTATTTAATTCAATCATAGTACTGTGATAAACAATACTACTTGAAGTATGTTTATACGCATACATGGTGACAAATATGAATATGTGTTAGGATGTACCCAAGGGTTTGAAGTTTACCTTAGTAATAAAGTCTACTATACACACCAATTAATGTATAGAAACTCGACTTTAATACAGAGTAATGATTATTTACGATCAAGCTACTCCAATTCTCTTGCATTGTTACGACTAATACATACATAAATATTATATATATACATCTTGAATTTAAGTTATATGAATTTCCCTACATAACTCGACGAAATATATTTGTAATGAATTATTTACACTGATAAAAAATTTTTTTATTCCCATCTGAATAATAATTAAATACTATTTTATTGATTTATTTATTTTTTTTCATCAATCAAAGCAATTAATTATAATTACTTAAACGAGGGGGAAAAAAAGTGTAATCTATTAATTGACGAATGGTTAAAAGTGTCAATGAAAAAGTGTTGTATAGCATGGTGTAATGCAATTGTGGTTGTGTGGCTCCTTTAATGGTTAGTCGATGTTTAGTTCGACGAGATTGCAAACACTCGGATCGAGAGTCAACTTCTAAAAAACAAGTTGGCAGTGACGCGAACTCACGCCAATGGTATATACAACACATTCGATATATATATGCTATAAGGCAATACTAATTGAAACGAGAAATTCCCGCCACACGTATCACGGAGAATGTCGGCCCGATTGTTGTTGTCACAGTATTGCCTTTTGCACCATTCACGCAAACATAAACGTAGCGTTATACTCAGGAGACAGTTGTACATGTACATGCAATAATATATATAAAATCACGGAAAGAAAATAAAATAGTAGATACATATATGAGATTGCTGTCATGTGTGTGTGGGGTTTTTTTTTATATACGCTGATATTTGCGTCAGATAATGTGGATAATTATTACACGCACGAATAAAATATCAGACGGATATTTCAAAATGATTTTTGTAAGTAATTAATTTTTTTTTTTTATAAAGAATTTTTATTCTTCATCACACTTTTTAATATTGTATTTGCTTTTGTGTATTTTTTGTTTGTTTATCCATTGGAAAGGATATTTTATAATCGGCCCTCGAGTCCACTCATATGCGCGCGCACATGGCATATAATATACAACACTATTTACGCGGGTTCATGTATATAAATGTATGTATTTATGTATGTATATAAGTATCTATATGGACTCACCGCGACTATAGTATACAGGGGGATCGGCAAACGATACAAATGCATCAGTTTCACGGCTCGTCGGACAAGACAACGCGATTCATCCCGTCCTCATGCATGAATCAACAATCTTTTCCATATTTACATAACAACGCACACGACTGTAAGTCTCTTCAGTGCAGTGGCTTGAATGAAGGTAGTATAGGGAGGTAGCGGGGGGTGACTTTGACAGATTGGGAGTATACAAATGGTGGCGAAAGCAAATTTTTTGACTTGAAAATTATAATAAAAATAAAATAACCATATTATTTTTATTATTTTTTTTTTTATTTTTTTTTTTTAATAATATTATAGTATAAATATTTTAAATTCATGAGATTATCATGGGGGGATTCAATTAAATTTCCCATATTGAGTACTGGTAAATTAGAATTTTTTTTCAGAAATTTTTTCGATTTTTATAGAACACACATAACAGGATGCATATTTTAATTATTCATTTGTACGACTGGTCAATTCTTTTAGCAGTGATACCACTTAGATTGTTGATTACATGAACATGATATATCTACATGTATATTATAAACGTAAGAATTCCTGTAGGGTGAATATATAAAATAAAATAAATTATTCAATTTATAAGATGATCAATTAAAAAGTAATTTACGAATCTTGAAATTATATTTATTCGATCTTATCAAAATGAAGTCGTTATACAGTAATAATCAGTGAATTAATAGATGAATAGGGGGACCTTTAATTATAATATATCTGTCTACCTATATTTATGCGCTATATCCAATAAACGGTTATTTTCACGCCATTATTTCGATAAAAATTCCATCTTAAAAATATAACCGCGTTGATATCAAATAAATCTAAATGATAAATATAAAAAAACAATTTTTTTTTCTTTACTCTTATCGCGCTCAATCAATTGTTCCTGCTGATTAAATTTTTTAAATAGCATTTATCATACAATTTTTTTTTTTTAATTAACGAAGAAATGACATGTGATTAAATTACATGCATTATTCATGAAGTGAAGAAAATTATTGCGACTGTGGAGATCATGTGAAAAGTCCTACGAGATTTTTATCGCTGTAATTGTTCATAATACGCTTATAGTTTATACTATAGCAATAGTAATTCTTGCAGTATAATATTAGTAGTTGTATTAGTAACAGTAATAGTATTATATTTTATAGTGATCGTGCATACTTGTGACTTTGCCGTCTATACGAAGGACAGATAGGAATGAAGTAATCCTTATTACAGAACCGGTACACGCGTTCACTCTCTATTTTTACCTATATGACCTATAGAAAATAAATAAACATTTTCTTCCATAGTGGAATTTCAAAATCTACTTCTCAACATCTATTATTTATTTTTTTTGTTTATTATATTTCTCATGTAACAGTAGTATTCTTATAAAGATTGTAGACTGAAGGCAAATACAACGCGATGAAGCTCGCGTCCACGTTTATATATACCACGGTGGGCTATAAAGAGAGAAGTAAAGGTAAAGCGTGACGAGACTCCAAAGTAAAAGGAACCGCGCGCAAAGTCGATTCACCCGCGCAAAAGGGTGACATCCTGTCGAGCCGGTTGCGTGGTCTTCAGGACCCTCACACTCTGCGACATGGCGAATCGCAATAACAAAGAGAGCGGGGAGATGAACAGCGAAATGATAGTAGTAGTAGTAGTAGTATAAGTATATAAGTATCGCTGTAAAACTGATCGAGGAACGGTCGCGAAGCAGGTGAATATAACTTTACGTTGCTGATGCTGATGTTGCTCATCAACACAAACTGTACGTCATGAACAATAATATGTATATTAGGATGATTTTTTTAAGGAGACTATTTTTTTTTTCTTGTAGGATGGACGAAATATTACTCTAAACATTCAGAAAAAAATTCCCACCAAAGATCATGAGCTCTTTATTTTAATATTAAGTACTGCCGCTATCAATTTGAAATTTTTTTATTAAATTAACAAGTAAATCTTAATTTTTTTTTATTCATGCATAGCATCGCGACATTTTATGCTATTTGATCGGTTTTCAGTAGAAATTGTACAGAAATATATATTCTTTAAAAGTGCTGATCGATAAATTATTTTCTGTGAACTGCCCGAGTGGTAAAAAATCTAGATTAAGTAGGGAAATTTCGAATTTCCATGTGTTTAATTGGATTTTTCTCGAAAACTTTTAGTTCTACGGTTTTTTGTTAAGAATACTATTCTGTAGGAAATTTAATTTCCTACAAAAAAAGTCCTATTAACTTTTGCTGTAAAGTTAATAGTTTTCGAGAAAAATTGAAAAAACCATGAAATTCGAACAAAAATCGGCTTCAACATTTTTTACCGGTAAGGCGGTTCACAGAAAATAATTTAATGATCAGCACTTTTAAACTTTATATATTTCTGTACAATTTCCGCGAAGAAACAATTAAATATCATAAAATGCCGCGAAGCTATGCATGAATGAAAAAAAAAAAATGAGATTTACATCTTAATTTAATAAGAAAATTTCAAATTGATGGCGACAGTACTTAATATTAAAATTAAGAGCTCATCTTTGGTGAGAATTTTTTTTTCGAATATTTAGATTAATATTTCGTCCATCCCGCGAGAAAAAAAATAGTCTCCTCAAAAAAAAGCACCCTAATGTACATGTTTATATTGTATAGAGACCGAGTGAGGATGATCCTGTCTTTATTTTATATTCTTCAAGAGTTGTAAAGGTGAAGCTGGTCAACTTTGCACCAGAAGGAATGTTTTACTGCAGAGAAAATATTCATCGAAAGAAAATAATGAAAATAATACCAAGTGGATTAAAATTATATGAATACTTTTCAACGCTTTAATGATATATTAAGATAGCGCGCGCGGTATTTATCATAAACAAAAATATTATGTTGCACATTATTAATGTGCTATACAATGCACTTTGAATGTTGTTACTTTATATATGTACATACGTGTAGATATTAAATGAGATATTGCTTAGGCTACAGGCCCTTGAAAAATGCTATTCATAATCAGTAAATCTTATTACTCAAAGTGAGAAAAGACAGTGAAGATGTTTATCAAGATGTTTATGTATGGATAGTTTATAACTCTGTTTAAAGCCTTCATGATTTATTCACCAACTTAATATAAACGCAATAACCATCACATAATTAATAATTGCATCGATATATAAATGAAAAAAAAAAAATAATTGATACAATTTTATTAAATGTAATTATTAATTCAATTTATTTTTATAGGAATATTTTGTCTTTTTTAAGAATAAATTTGGAAGTGTGCGCTTAAATAGCACGTAGCGGAGCATACAACGTTCGTATGCGAACTGCATATACACACACACATACACACGTGCGTTACACACCTTTAATCGTCGTACAATTACGTGACTGCGCATGCTCGCGTGTCTATTTACCACAAATGTCATGTGCGTTTTGTATATTATTGTCCAGATGGATCATCATAATACATTACAGCTTTTGTATATTCATTATTTTTTTTTCTCGTCCATTAATAATATTAATTCAACACGATAATACACAATTATCAATTTTACACACACTCAATTATATACATAAGTATATATACTTATGTAATACAACTGAATAAAAATCATATTGTATAATCGTTTAAATTGATGTTAAAAAAAATTTTTTTTCCACATTTTTATATGACAAATTAATTGAGATATAGTAAAAGAAAATAAAAAAAATTTTATACCGTATATACGTAAATGGCATTTTGTGCAATAAATTTCCAAGTGAGTTAATTAAATGCAGGTCATACGAAAGCAATTTAATGAATAAGTCTAGTTCAAATATCATTCGAGAAAATGCGAATCGTGTAATTGAATAAATTTGTGGATTGTTGACAATGTATATTTAAAGTCTATTTGATATAATAGATTGCAATAATAAAACTATGAAACAGTATAAATATATTTTATACATATATTTTACATTTACTTTTGCCCACCTGCATTTTCGAACCACTGTCGTACGTATAGACTATTCATGAAACCAGAACTAAATGTATATATTGTTGTATATATATTATCCATACACCAATGTATGCATTAGTGTCTGTGTATGACCTATGTATACATGGTTTGCATGCACGCAGTACTCGAATCGTCACGCTGGAGAGTTCCGCGAGCACGGACGCTTCGTCTCTTATCTAATTTATTGCTTCAAATCATCTACCAGCAATACCGTAAAGATAATAGAAAAAAAAAAATATTCTCAAGTGCGAATTCACAACTATAACATGATCGTTGATAATAATATTTCTAATATAATGTACCCGTCACATTTCAAATATTTTTTTCGCAAAAATAATGTGAATAATATATGTTTCTGTAGCAATTTAATCGCTAAAGTTTATTCGACAACTGCCGAATAATAGAAGTATATATTTTCAGCTGAGAATATATATGTGCAGTGCACGATGGAGGAACGCGAAAAGCATAAATAAACAACGGAAATATATATAACAACACAAGGGGCGAGAAGAAAAATTTTTTAAAACATTGTATAAAAATAAATGTGAGGAAATTTTAGAAAATTGAAATAAAATAATTCGAGGTAAAATTGTTTCGAAATTGCGAAGTAAGTATTGCACTTTGCTAGGTGCACGCATTGGTTTTATACATATGCGTATGTAATATTGTAAATCTTGTCATGAATTCATCACAATTACTGTTCAATATAAAATGTAATTTATAAGTAAATTTTCTATCAAATAAAAAAATTAATCATTGTAAAAATACACCAAGGGAATTATTTATATTATACCGTCGGCAAATTTATACAACACGTAGTGCCACAAAAAGAGCTCTCTGTATATGCAAAAGTATAGACATGAAGAGAAAGATACATGAGAAAAAAACAGCGAGGATTAACAATCAACGTCTGATGTACAAAGTAGAAGAGAGAGACTAAAAATTAAATAAATAAAAGAAAAAGGTAAAAATGAATTTACAAGTAAGCGTTCGTTGTACTTACGACGTAGATGTGCGCCGGTGGTCCCATTGTGTCGTAACGTGGAAGGACCCCTTCACTCTTCAACCATTTCTCTTTCACCTTGTCCTGTCGCTGATTATTTATTTTATTTTTTTTATTTTTTCGTTTTTCACTATTTCACATAATTACCACAAAAAACTATGTAAAACTAAAAACTCTACTTCACTGTCTCTAAATTATAAAAATAATTAAACTCCCATACATGCGACTGTCTATCACAGAATGCACTTAACGAATGAAACCAAAATAAATTTTCTTTTTCTTCATAGCTTCTATTTTCTCAATATATAAATAAAAATAATATACAATATTTTTATTATTTGATACACGCTACTACCACTGTCGAGCACACGTCAATGAATATAGTTTTTTGTTTACATTTACCTATGGACGGGAAACTCGGTAATAATATAATATACACAAATTTTATAGATCTAGAGATAAATACAACTGAGACGTGCGGAGAGCGGCCATAATGCACTGTGTAGCGCGGCACAGAAACGAATAGGTCAGCACACACGAGCCTTGTAGGCTGACCACTCCCCCTCTCGAACCCCTCGATCATCTCACTTGAACGCGCTCGTTTTACACCTATATCTAGCCACCGTCTATCCCCTCTTTTATTCATCGTTCTTTAGTTTAGTATGGTTTAGTATATATACCCATTCTCCAACCGTCGCTTACGTCTCCCCCGCCATATGTATATACAAATGCAGTATGTATCTATATATCAATGTGTATATATATACATATATATATATGTATATTGAGACTGATGTAGTGAACTATAATAGAGTACTAACACGCTATTTCATTTTATTTATTATTTAATATTTATTAATGATGAAAAAAAAAATTTTTTGTTTATTAATAATTAATGTGAAAAATTGGAGAAGTGTTGGGGGAATATAATTTTGAACAATAATCAATTGTTAATAATTAATTTAGAGCTGGTATATAGATTTATAATACAACACTCAACTTTTTTTTTTTTTTTTTTTTTTTTTTTTTT
>JAQQBS010001423.1:7902960-7918287 GCA_030347275.1 Microctonus aethiopoides
TATTAATAAACATAAAAAAAAATTTTATGTTTATTAATAATTAAGGGAAAAAATTAGAAAATTATTGGAGAATATAATTTTGAGAATAATTAATTGTTAATAATATATTTAGAGCTGGTATATATAGATTTACAATACAACACTCGATTTTTTTTTCATTTGTTGTAGTATATTTAATATATATATATCATATGATGGAGAAAAATTTATTAGTAATAAAAAAAAATTTATGTTTATTAATAATTAAGGGAAAAATTTAGAGAATTGTTGGGGAATATAATTTTAAAAATAATCAATTGTTAACAATAAATTTAAAGTTCATATATAGATGTACAATACAACACTCGACTTTTTTTTTCTTTTTTTTTTTTTCATTTCTTGAAGTGTATTTAATATATATATCATACAATGGAGGAAAATTGGACACGCTTAACGCGCTGATGTTTTTCTTCGAACGTCATTTTTTTTTGCTATGTGCAACGACGTTGTGAATAAAATAATTTATGACGAGTGAAAATAAATGTTTCAATTTCATCGCCCTTTTACGAAAGTAAACTCTATATAAATTTAATCTTCACATCAATCGCGTAAAATAATAACAAATTGCATGATTATAAATTTTTCAAGATTAAACCAAACGTGAAATTACCCTAATGGATATAATTTTTTACATAAACGGTAATATAAATATTTATATATATACAAATTAATTTATATGTAGATAAGTATATTTATTAACGATTTAAATAAACTTTTTAAGCATTATTATAAACCAATATGATTTCAATCGTCGTGTTGGTCAATAAAATGTGCCGCCTCCGCAAGAGATCAGACGCTAGGTTAGAGGACGCGAGGATCGTGGATGAACAACGAGCACGCCGGCGAGTAGACGCGAGAGATCGAGAGAACCAGTTTCATCTCTTGAACGCTTAATTAAGGTTCTTCGAGTGGAACGGGCATGCGTAAATACAGGAGGGAGTGCAAGCGAGTGAGCACTACAGCTGATTGGATAAAAGAAGAATGAGATGAAAAGAGAGGTAATGAGAGAGACGTATTGGTAAGGGGGACATTGGGTATAAGAGAGATATCGGCTTCGTCGTCTTAAGATTCGTGCAGCGCTCTTTTGAAACCAATATATTTATATATTTGCTCCTTCGTTTGTGCGCATGCGTCCATGCTACATCGTCATCGTTCGTATTCTTTGCGTCACGATGCGCGACCATTTCGCGTTCGTTATCGTTTAACGGCTTTATCGCATATCATCCAACGCACCGGGAAAGATATAGTACAAATGTGAACACTTATATATTCGTAACTTGTTTCTTATTTTATCGCGTGACCACTAGCGAAGACGGGTCTTGACTCGATGAGTAATTATAGTATGGTCCACCGCGTGAGTTCAGCGAACATATATAAACAAAAATGCACACCGGAAAAATTTTATTTACAGTATAGATTAAATAAGAATACATAACCAAGAGTGTTTGCATTGTATATTATACGTTATTCATAGTGTATAATATCGTCCATTTGCGCCTACTGTAGATATAAGATATAAACCATTTAAGGAAATCGCTCCCCATAAACGGCAACACATTGTACAGAGGGAATATTATATATATCCTCATTCAAAGACCTTGAATTCGCATTCAAATTTGCCTCGCTCATTCTGTAATCAGAATTTAAATGTTGGTTTTTTTTATTTTATTTGCATTAGCGGTTTCTATCCTTGTTTGGAATTATGTATAAAGATGTTAATAATTATTTAAATATCTTGGATAGATGGCGTACAATTTTTATATAATTCATGACTCAGCCTGATAATAATATATTATATAAAAAATAATTTATATGTAATATGTAATACATTTATCGATAAGTTAATTTTAGAAAAATTATTGGAATATTTTACATAAGATAATATGAACTGGAATATTAATTTAATTGTTGAATTACTGTGTTATTTAATTTTCATGGCGTTTAGTAAGTGACCATTCGAAACAATATATGCAATTATTTTATTTACAACTATTTAAAATTAGACCAAATAGAACTCTACGATGCTTATCGTTTTTAAGGCCACTACTTTCAGTAACGCAGAGAAGACAGCGCGTGAATAGTAACCATGCCAGCTTGGTGCAGGTGTTTCATGGACTTCTTATGTTAATCGAGTGCCTCAACCTTCATTCCCTCCTAACCACCCTGCAATTGTATATTGTGTACATACATACATATATGTAAATATTGCATTCATCCGAATATTCGAGTGGGCTACCGGGTGCGGCATTTAACGCTTGAGAAGAGTGATAAAAGCACAACTTGGCAACCGAGTATATTATCATTTACTTCATTTGAATTGCATTATTTTACCTCTCAAAACAATTATCAAGATCGTTAGTTTTGCGCTTTTTTTTTTTTTTTTTTCTTAAACTCGGAATAAAATAAATTCAATTTATCTCTATGTACTGTTATGGCTCGTTAAATGTGTAGAGTTATTTTTATATATGTGCAATGTTTGATCGATAAAAGAAGATATAAAAATTATTATTGTATAGAATTTTTTTTTTTTTTTTTCAGTATTAATAAACGTAAAGAAATAGAATATTCAATTTTATCTAACAAGATGGGGATATATTGCGGTTGCTTGAAACACAGCCAGTCAAGCAAAACCACCATAGCCTTGTGCCGCTCCTCGATGGCATCATCGGCCACCTATGTCCGGCCCAAACAAATTCCGCAGTCTGAGCACGTACTTTTGTTCAAAAAGGTACATCAAAACAAATAAAAAATAATGTGCATATTTTTGTGCAACTTGAACTTATAAATCAAGTACATAGTGAAAAAAAAATTTGTATAAAAACATTATGTAGTTATTTTATTTGAAATCACTTGCAACATCTTATGGATTTAAAAATATATAATGTTGTTTATATTTATTTTTATAACACAGTGCTGTATTAAATAGAGTAATAAATTGAAAACCGGTAAATAGGAATGTGATTTTGAGGTTAAAAAAAAATAAATCGGCGACTAAATAAGATGAAAAATAAGTGTATAAATATATAATAAACGAAAAGAATTTAAGTAAACTAACATGAGAAACGTGACCACCGGTGACTTGATCGTTTTCTGTTATTTTCAGACCAGATGATTGGAACACACGAAGACGTCAATACCGTTATGTTCTAACGCACTTCGTGTCGTGTAGTTTTTGTATCCGATATGCTTTTTTGCAACTGTCCGTAATTTACGAGGGATATACTATGGTCAGGGACGCACCTCTATAAAAAAAACTATATGGTACATATATACCTAATGCTTCAGGTACAATGCAGCCACTGTACAACAATTCAACTACAGATACCTATACTTGACCATGTATTTTACATAATTATAAACTGAAACTACCTTCCACTAAAAATATTTTTTCATCCTCGCACGTGACCTCTAAACACCAGTAGGTTTTATGATACTTAAATGAATCCCTCGTAGCATCGGCCTGCTTATTTAAATAAATATGAAACTATGAAAAAATAAATAAATAATAGAGAAATTAACATTCAACAATTAAAGTTTAACAATTAACATTCAACGTTTAACGTTTCCGAAGTCGATTAAGAAGTTTCACTTCAAAAAAAATTGATTAGATAAATAAGAAGATATAATTAAAAATAACAGAAAGTAGAAAATAAAAAATATCGGTCAATGGTGATGGTGTCCAGAATGGTTGGGAAGGATATATCTGAACGGGAAGACACAAAGCATGTGGTGGTTCACGATCCGACGGCAGCCATTTCACTATGGCAGTGGGGATGGCGCATTTAAATACTCGTAAAGTTAACTCTCTGGCGCTCTACTCAGGGGACAAACGGGACTGTCGCATCGCGTCATCACTATGGTTTCGTATCTCGGTATTATACTCTTCCATTCCCCCGTTTCCTCTCGTTCGTCAACCCCAATATATAGCCGATATAAACTCTCAATTTTCAACGACGGGATGTGATTCCAGTCGTAAACGATTCCCGAAATGGCCGGTTTCTCCCAAACAAATTGATCAATCCAATTGCTTTTATCACTTTCAAATTCATTTTATGTTCAGTTAATGATTATAAACAAATCTATATCCTTAATTTGATACATTATACATAAATAGCTTTATTATGAAAACATATTTCTTCATAATATCCCAAGTAAATGGAAAATTATTTTTTGAATTTTTTCATTTACATTTAATGTTTAAGTACAATTTTTTTTTTTTTGGTTCAAGACCAATGCATTTAATAGCTATGGAAATATCGATTGAATTTGGGTGAAAAAAAAAAACTTATCGTTGAATGTCAATAGAATTATTCTCGAGTGGATTTAACGATGCTATTTTTAAGATATCAAACACGAATAAGAGCATATAAACAATTATACGAACGCATGTGATTCAGAAATGGCTTGCATAAATTTTTCGCCACTGCATCGTCGTCTACAACGGCTACTGCACTGTAACACTAATTAATTATGACTAAAGACGTCACGCTTGTAACGAAAATAGTGTAGTCTTGATAAATAGCTGCAGAAAACATTTTAACTTACACGTACAATTTTCATGTATATATTGACGACAAAATGCAGATTTATCTACATATATACATGTATAATTTCCAAATAATCCTGGTACTTCATGAAGTGTATGAAGCAAATATATTAAAAAAAAAAAATGTGTTGTTCAATAAACAAGACGAATAATTATTATATGAATCTTATAAAGCAATAGTAAAAATTGTTGGTAAAATTTTGTGAAATGAGGGTTGTATGAAACTATATACATATATGGGGATGGTTCGAAAAGGCATCGAGCGACATCACGACGCCCTGGGCACCACGGTAAAGTTCTCGGAAGTGTCGGGCCAAACTGATATGAGAAACGACCGCTTCGTGCTGGCCGTAGGGGCCAAAGCAGGGCCGACTATACCCGACCACCTATTCGTTATTCTTGAACAACGTCTCGGGGTGCGTTAGGCGATATTATAATTCCCCGGCCATACTGAATATAGCAGTGTTAAGTTGATGAACTTGAAGAAAAATGTGAATTAACCAGGGAATAAAAATAAATTGCAACAGGAGTATAAGTATGATAGTTTTTGAAAAAATATATACGTGTGATAATTAGAAGTAGAGGGAAAATTGATGAGTGTATATGAATATTGGAAGAGTCAGACTGAAAGAGAGAGTAATAAACCAATGAGAAGGGGGTATGTAATGTAGGCTTATCATCGCCTGCAGCATCGTCAACCGTCGGATCTTTATTTATGGCCACCGTCAGCGAGTCGAGAAGAATTTCCTTTAATATATAAGTATATAATATATATACATATGTACTTGATCATCTTGGCTGCGCCTTCCTGTTATATTTTTGGGTAAGATTCAAGGCTCAAGGGAAAAATTGAGAAAAATATATAGAAAAAATTGTGGATTCACGATGAGTTAGATATTTAGTTTTTTCTTCATAAATATATTTTCGCCCTTGCTCGCAATACAACATGGCACGCCTTTAAATATATGAATAATTTTTTTTTATCGTCAATTTATATTCATGTACCAGTAAAGCTTGAATGTAAAATTAAATATATTTGTTAGTTGAATTTAAAATAAAAATAAATGATAAATAAATATGTGGCTATTAAAAATAAATTAGAATGATATAATGAGAGATAAATGAGCCAAGTTAGTTATATGTCCGACGGAGCATGAGCATTCGCCAACTTTTTGGCGGGAGAGTGTGTATTTACCAATTAATATGACAGCCACACAAAACATTACATGAAAATGTAATCCACAAATTTCTACAATCATTATTACCTCATCACTATTATATTTCATAAATTCCACATGATCCCATTTATCGTACTTAACCTTAAAACTTTGCCGGTAGTAATAAATTCTACACAAATAATATGTAAACTTACCGTTTGGCGGTTGCGAGATCGATCGTTCAGTGAAAGTGGGTAACCGAGTACGGAAGTAGTCTTCGCCATTCCGTCTTGATCATGACGTGATTTCGTCTTTTATCTTCTGGCTTTAATCATTGTCCTCTCAACTCTTCTTCTTCTCTATCTCTCACGGATCCTTAGGTGCTTAAATACCTTGCTGAATTCGTTGCCAATAACAATAAAAAAATGAAAAGAAAAAAATCCTTTCAACGTGTGACTGATTGACTGGTCTCCATTGCAATATCAATAACCTCTTCTGATAATTATTCGCACCGAAGATAAATAAATAGTAAATAATAAACCAGCGTGTAATAAAAAATAAAATAATCAAGACAACAATATATTCACAAATAAATGACTGTTAAAGAAAGCGTGAGTGAAATAATATAAAAGACATAGAGAAAGAGAGCGAGGAACGTGTGGGTAATAGTTATAAAATGTCAACAATACTTTCTCAAACAGCCGAAATTCAACATTCACCCCGGTTTGGCTTGTTGTCTACGTTCGCGTTACGCTCTCTCGCGGGCCAAAGCAAACTTGTCGGATGGCAATACGTGAGTTAAATGTTCACCGCGGATGGTTTACGGCCGATAGTCCCCACCATGAGTCGCCACGCGGCGCTGCCTCCGCTGGCTAGGGCTCCTCGTGTGCTCGTCGCACACATACCCCACCCCGTCACCCTCTGTCCCACACGGCCCCCGCAACAGAACAAGGATACCCTCAAACCCAGTCTCGAGTCCGTGCGGCCAGTGAGTTTAACACAGTGCGAGTTAGAGCGAATAAGACCGATAAACCACGAGCCACCCATCCCGGAGAATGACGGAGAAGTACGAGGGCAAGCAAGAACGAACGAGCTCGAGTATCGAGAGTAAGCGAGTACAACTTCACGTCATAGCATGGGAATCGAACAAAGATGAATATAGCCAAACACGCGCGAACTTCACGCACACAACGGCTGTTGTACAATTTATATGCAAGGGCGTTGTTAATGGCGGGAGTGGCACACGGTTGGTGGGGTAGAGAAGACGCCACTCGACGAGGGAACTCCATGCCTCCATCTCCCTTTTACTTCTAGTATTCACGCTTTAGTAGCAGAATAGAAGCATCATATATAGGTATGTCTTTCTTTTATTTTTTTTATTTTCTTTTTTTTTTTGGTGAATATAAACAGTCATGGCCACGACGATCTAACTCATCACGTGATTCCAAATATGAACCAAAGAATATTTCTTTATATGCTGAATATATTTCGTGGTATTTATATATATGTTTATATTCATTTATTTATTTATTTTTTCTTTTTGAATTATAACCTGCAGCGATTATTGTTTTGTATGCCCTTTCTGGATTAAGCCATGAGTATACATGGCGTCATTATATATATATATACATATCGTAAAGTGGAATAATATACATGGAGTAATAGTGATTTGTAGCGTTCATATATATCGTGCACCTTCATGGACACTGTGTAAATCGGCTGGGTATATGTGTACAGTGTACACACTACCAAACGATGCGAAATAGAGTCTTGATGCATGCGGTTTTGTGTTTGTTTTTCTTTTTTTTTTTTTTGCTCATGATCATTGAACGAGCAAAAGCGCGCGGACACCAACATGTTGGTGTTCGATCCCGCATGCAGCAAACAGCGATAGGAATCGTCAATGGATTGGAACATTCTCTTTTCACGCCTACTATTACAGCGGTTGTGACTTCCAATCGCTTTCAATTTTTTTTTTTTTTTTGATTTGCGAATATTTATGTGGGAAGTGGATGATGGTTCTGACAATTATATTACTAATATAAAGCCATTCATGATCGTACATGATAAAAAGTATCATAAAGTATTTATTTTTATTGCATATCGTGCTCGATGGAGAGAGAGAGAAAAAGTTATGTTTAAATAATATATTTAAATTTAATAATTAATTTTTTTTTTTTCATTCGAATCCGAGTGAAATCTAATTAATGGTTAAATAACACACTTGGCTATTTATTTATAGAGCCAGTGTATAATCAATTCGATACATTAAATTGTATTTTATTATTGTTACAATTTTAAATTGCATTATTTGCTGATATAAAATTGTATTTTATTAATTATAATGTTGCGAATCTATAGACACAGTAACAAATCTCCAACAAGATATTATTGGTTGCAATCATAACTGTTGGAACACCAACAGGTGCTAGGTCGAACAATACCTATTATACACGTGTGATAACGTGGACGCATATGATCATATGAACTACCCCGAGGAACATCTACATAAATATAACACGCAAATTTACAAGCGATGCACATTTATGTATATGTATGGCAAAATGGTACAGAAACATTTTGGAAAAAAAAAACTACTTCAGTAGTTCAACAAATAATAATAATAATAATAATAATAATAATAATAATATTTTATTTATTTAGCAAAGTGATACATGGTTTATAAAAATTTATACAAGAAAGAGAACAAAATAAATAAATAAATAACAAATTTCAATTTAAAATTGGGACAATACATATAATTTTTGAATAATCTTTTAAAAGTAGTGAGCTCAGCACAATTTTTTATATTATTAAGGACGTTCGTTAGTGAAACTTTTTAGTACATAAAATTTTTTTTTTAGTTTTGATAAGTTGAATCATGTAGCTATTTACCTTTGAAAATTCAAGACGCCTTATCGATAATTTAAGAAAGTTATTAATAATCAAAAATCAAATTTTTAGCATAGAGTCTTATGGAGAATTAGCATTTTATGTATTTAAAATCACAAAAAGTATATTGTAAGAGTAGATACAATAATAAATCATGTTTAAAAATATTCTTTGAAATATGTAGTTTATATAATTCCACAAAAAAACAGGTGTTGACGAATGTTTAAATTAAATATTAATTATTTTAATAAAGATAATTAAAACTGTTTTGGTAAATTTTGATAAATGGAGTCAAATCAATTTTTAATGTGAATCAACTGATTTTTTAAAATAAATACCTTAAAAATAATTGGTACATATAAAAAAAATTATAAATCATTGTAAAATTATTAATATATTTTACAACTTTTTTCAAGCTAAGAATAAATTGTATAAAAAGTTAGCACTCATTTGACTCTAGCGTAGCTCACGAACGTCCTTAAGCAATCGATTAAATTTATGTAGACCCTTAAACAAAAACACATATCAGTATCAAATATAAACGTAAACTAAATAGTAAATTTGTGTATAAATATTCGCTTCGACATAGTTCTCTTAAATACAATGCATATACGGATTTACAGAACAATATTTAGACTGACCAAGGATTTGCATAAAATTCTATCTCTGCAGGATACAAATTCTATTCAAATATTTCGAGCTTCTCAATGTCCAAAGTGAAAGTGTGACGAAATCAAGGTGCTCCGATCCCTCTGTCAACAACTGAATAAAAATTAGACCTTGCCACCAAAAGACATTTAGGCTTATGACCTTTTATATTTATTACAACAGTTGTAACAATAACACCAGACACGCGTCAATGTTTAGACAGGTTACATGATCCGTCAAAGGATGATTAACCGTAAGGCGTAGTTGAATATATAATCCCTTTCAACATTTTAACATTAGTGAAACGTCTTTTGAGTCAGTTAACTCATTGAAAACTCGTTCTCACTATGGTCAAATGTAATGACCCTACTTAAAGTCAAGAATTGAATTTTATTCTTCATAAAATTGGTCATTAGTATCATACCTGTCATCACCATGCAAATATAGTCTTGATAATATTTACGCATATTTTATAATTATACATTTTATCAATTGCATATATTTAAATTAATTATTTTTACATTAGTTTTACATTTTTTACGACTATTAATGTGTGTTTTAATTCAACGTATCTTTGTTTATGTATAAAAAAAAAGGCGAGTTAGCGTATTGAAGACAGCAGAAAGTAACTGCATAAAGGACAGATATATAAAGTTGCATATCTATGTACTGTGGATTTTGCCATATACGTATAACGTTATCGGTATACCTTCGACCATTCGCCGCTCCTTCTATAAACAGCTTATGTCGGCATAGCAAGTGGGCTAGTACATACACGCATACATACAATAAATGTATAACCCATATTCAGCTTCCTCTAGAGAATTATATCAAGTCGTTGCTCTCCACATTTTTTTTTATTATTTCTATTTTTCTCAAATTTTAATCACATTAACGTGCAAAATCATAAAAAATAATTGAATATAATTCTTGTATGACTATATAAAGAGCAAAATATACCCGCGAAAGACAAGAGACAAAATTCACAAGAACAGGTGAATAATTACAGTGGTATATATAGAAAGGATTCCACTTTATCTTTTCGACCCGATCTACTTCCTTATCGTGGCGAAATTGTCCTGCTCACAGAGTGCCACGCTCACCAGTTTCAACTGGCATGGTTGGAAGAGTGCCGCACTATGTATTACTGTATAGCAGAAAAGACGAGGAGGACCAAGACGACAATGACAACGATAGTGGTATAGGGAAGCAACAGCCACCCACTCTGCCCATACGTCAAGTCGACGTAAAAAGACCATCTACGAGACGTTTAATTTCCGAAGTCCTTCCGCTAGCTTCATTCACGTGCTACGTCGTTGTTATTTTTTTTTTTTTTTTTTTTGTATATTTCTATTCATTGTGACTCGCTCGTTCTTCCAGCATCCCGATCTGTATCCTCTGTAGACTTCTATACTTCTATATATAGGTTATAAATATATTGCATCTGCCAACAAATGAGTTGGAGATGTTAAATAAATGTTAAAATTTCGGTAAGATACACTGGAGACGCTGAATTCCACCTACATTTATTACTTGAGATGTTGGAAGTGCAAAAGAATGGTGAAATTACGATCAGGAGGAATTAAACATGTAAAAGAATAGTTAAATCCAGGTTGGATATGTTATAGAGCGGTAAAATTTCGACTCATCTTTCGAGGTATGTACTCGTATATATATATATAAACATCGTTTTCCTTCTTTGTGACCTGCAAGCTTATATAAAAGATTGATATATCAATGTCAAATGGCTGAATAATTTGATAGATAAGAATAACGCCTTGAACCAATTCCGTCGGATATTTTCTTGTATTATAAATAGCGTGTAAGGGTTGGCTCAACCCAACAGTTATGACTTGCTAGTTTAAGTACTTAGATATACACCATCTGAGCGGGAGCTGTTATATAGCGATGAAAATGCCATACACTAAACTTGCACATTAATCTACAGCTTTTCGGAAGATCTTATTAGTGTTGATTTAAGATGCAATTCCCTTTATATATTTACTATTTTATTTGATATAATGCTTTATTATTTAATTCCAAAATAAATATAAAATAACGCTAAAAGTGCTGTGATAATTTAAATATATAATATTTAAAATTTATAAACAAATGTATCAAAAGTTAGCGACAAATCACAATAGCAATGTGAATAAAAAAAAAATGTCATTTAGTCAGGCACGCGCGTGCGCGCAACTCGTGCAGAAATATAATGTTGTGTTGATTGTGAACATGTGAAAAGAATTGAATTCATTATAAAGTTGCAGTCACTTTGTGTTTGGTATTAGTCACGGTTTTACGGGACAACAGTTACACTCACGAATAAAATTAACGTGGCAGTTAATTTACCGGCAAAGTAACTTACTATGTTATTCACAGAATCATTACAAAGCAACAACAATGAATAGAGACCGCCTTCAGTATCGACCCCATCGCGTGGTCGTGCAAATGCCACGCGCGCCAGCTAATTAAATGACGATAAAAATGCTCACCGTTCATCTTCATTGTCACGCGCTATGAGTTGATGGAATTTTGCGCGCAGTGGTTCGCGACCACACCAATTGCATTTCTCATTGGATGATGACACCAAATAGCCGTGTGCGTGTTATTCTCCCTTTCTTCAAATGACTGAAGGTCAATTCAAGGCGCAGTCAAAATGACACGAATTGCCTATATATAATATGCACACATTTACATTCGATGTCTATAAACATCGTCACACGTAGGATTTCCAATTATTCCTGGTTAAAGTCATGGCATATTGCTTGCTTTATGTATATGGCCACATACATACACACATATACCTTAACACTATGTAATATTGTACGTGGAAATATGTAAGTTGGTGCGGAGTAAATAGACGAAGATGTAGGGGAGAGAAAAAGAGAGAGAATTAGCGAGCAATACTGTGCGGGGGATCCTGCAAGCTTTCTCGAAAGCTCATATATATATTTTATATACCGGAAATGTAAGTGATATTGTGGAACGCTGAAGGGAGACAATCTCCCATGGGTGTGACTTGCGTTATCATATATATTAACAACAATAAAACTTATAAATTCGTAGGACTTGAATTAAAATGGAAATTCAAAAAGGACTCTCATCGCTATTCCAATATAAGAAAGACAATTTCTGTATTCTTCACCCTTCAAAATAATATTTTATTCGAATTAATTTATATATAATATAATAAATAATACAAAATATAAAATGACACAATAGTGAAATGATGAAGAATAATGGATATTTTTTTATATGTCATCGCCCTTTTTACCTTTTCAAATTCAAAGTAAGCAAGTTTTCGAAGCTTTATGCACCCTCAATAAACCAACGAGTGGCGGGGATTAAACGTTGAGCGCGACGCGACCGTAGGGATTTTAAATGCTCGGATCAGCAAGATCCCTAATGAATCTTCTCGCGAAGGACCCTCGAAGCCGCGCTATATTCCACCTCGACTTTTGGACGCTCCAAGTTTCACATGCCCATCGTCTACACAAGGTCTCTTTGGTATCCAGTTACCGTTGCAGTTTCTCCAAAACAACAACTATAATCTCACACTACCTCGTATAACAAGAACAACAACAAATAGTGGCATGAGTTTGGGGTCGGTTTCTCCTGAATATACATAAATATATAAATGCAACAGTGGCAATCCGCCTTCCACCAATAGCTAAGACACAAAACATTACTTTGGATCTTTATCCAATGTTAATTTCTGACTTTACTATAGTTTCACATTGTCTCCTTGTCTCAACCATTGACCACAACCATTGTGCATATGATAGTGGTAACAAGGGCTCGTTAAGGTTACCCGAGCGATTGGAATAGTAGTATACATAAACGTATATATGAGAACTTGAATGTGAATGAAACCACAAACGCTCGTATAATATTTACTCCACAAGTCTTTCTTATCTCCTGTTGTAACCTCAACTGTTTATTCACTATACACCATGCTCATGAGACACCACCAGAATGCTCATAATTTTCATTGCATATGCGACATATTACAATTTTGCAAAACAGTAGAAACTACACGCGCGAGTATCCAATTATTACCATCGAACATAAATTCATAAAACCCATAATGATCACAAAATTATAATAATGAATTAATAACATAAAAAAAAAAATACATGTATTATAATAATTTACCGTACATGTATATAATTCAATTTTCAATAATACAGCTATATATAGCCATAAATTGTTTTGATAATGATGAATGGTGGCTATTAATTAGGTGGCTCATAATAATTTTTAACAATATATAGAGATCTCAACAATCGAGGGTTGGAATTTATGATTGGTTAATACATACATATAAGCGTAAGTATATGAAGGGGTCTCATGGTTTATAAGTTTTCTCTCGAACGATGGGTCATATTTGCAGTGTTGCGTGCGCTCGTATACTTTTGTGGTTAGTTGTACGGTCACAGGCGATATAGAGGAGGGGCAAATTTCATCCCCCTCATTCATGATTACCACCACGAGAATATAATCCTGCGGAGGCGGTTATAGGCACAGGTACACTGAGAGAAGTTTCGGATGAAAGGAGAGGGCACTCGATGCGGGCCACACTATGCTTGTATATACACACGTTCAAATATGTATATATAAAAATGTATATGTAGTTAAACCGGGACCAGGTATGGCGTGGTAGCGATGGCGGCGTGTTGGTAGCAATAAATCATGGGTTACCACATTGTAGCCCAGTAAATCATCGGACGCGGGGAACGCGAGAGCTTCCCAGCGTGAAATGAAACGAATTCATCTCTGTCAGCTATCTCCCTTCCCACTACACCTCTCTACCATCCACTTCTCTTTCTCTCTGGCCACCCTTCCACCACCCTCGTCGCCCGTTTGCCCCTCTCTCAATCCTCTCCACAATCCGATCTCTCTACCAGCGTATATTTTCTCTCCTCTTCGCTCTCGTGCACTCATTCTCGATGTTTTCTATCCTTCGCACGCATGAAATAAAGGAAGCAAAAAAATAGGTGGGCAACTCCATACATATGTGAATGAATATTCACGCCCATGTATGTGTGTAAGTATATACAAGAAACTTTTATATTGTATTTTCAACTTCGTATGGTTGTATATAAATTTTATATATTTATAATCTTGGGTACACCCCCACTGCTGTTTCGCTGCGTGATCTTACTTTTTTCACACGCGTGAAATCTCCGCCACCTTTATGCTGATGTACATTATTATCGTTATTGAACGATCAGCGAATTGATAGTAGTGATGTATATGTAAGGAATGATGAATTAAAAATTTTTTAAACTACAGTTATTTATTTTTGTGGTTTGAAAAATATAATTGTATAATCAGAAACGTTTTATTCTTCATTAAGAGATCGAATTATGTAAATATATATGTATGTATTATATATAGAACCATGTGTGACGTCAATCGAATGTGGAGATTGTGCGCCCTTTAATGGCGCATGTCAGCGTTTAGAAAATTTATCGTAATTTGATACAAGCAGGACCGAAAAACAAAAAAAAAAAAACAAAAAAAAACGGGACCATACATTTCCGGTAGTTCAGAAACAGCAGCGTTGTTCGCTCCCTTATTTTCTTCACACCCTCTTGGGTCATCCACTTCTTTGCTTCCTACTTCCTCATTCTATCCCTTTATCTCTTCTTCGTGCTTACTTTTTTCACCGCCCTTATTCTGTAAGAGGGAACAGAATATTTTTATTATTCCCCGATACAATGTTGCTCAAAATTTCTTTACTCCCCTTCTTTTATTCATTTTACGCTTATATATATGTATTACTCACGAATATATATATATATATATATATATATACAGATAAATGCGTATTTTGTTATTTTATTTCGGTCTATAGTTTTTTTATTTTCATGATTATATTTTAATTCACTTCTTCGGAATAAGTATAAATGAATAATCCGCAGTTATAAATTTACAAATCGGTCGATCGATAAAAAAAAAAAATTGAAAATGCAAACATGAAAAGAAATATGGATCAACAATGGTAGTGAAATGCTTTTTATATTTTTTTTTTTTTTTTTT
>JAQQBS010001423.1:7918331-7942404 GCA_030347275.1 Microctonus aethiopoides
TTTTTTTTTTTTTTTTTTAGAATTTATATTCTTGTTGTAATAAAACGAATACGCTGGAAGGATTAATCAAATTTAAATATAGAGTTTATAAAAACCAATTAAATTGCTTTTATATATTTTTCAATTTAATCAAATAAATATAAGTTTAGTTGTGTGCGCAACCAAGAAAGGATGCAACTGGCGGGCACCTCTCGCATTGCAGTGGCAGACTATTACGCGAATCCCACATAAATTGTACGACGCCGTAGCTCCGGCTTTCCGTATAACAATAAATCGCTCAACATGAAATAAGGCCGACTCATTTTGTAAATAGCATTCAACTTAAAACGTCTCAAGATTCTTCCTCCAAACACACTTTATATAAAATCTTAATAATATTTTATTAGCCATATCTGACGGAAAAAGTTTCATCAATTTTCTTTATCACAATAAAACAAAATAAACAAATGAATAAATAAATAAACAGGCACGACATATTTTTCCTCTTCTTTCCATACTCTTGGGCTCCTCCACAAAGATCGAAAAACTGTCATGGCTGGAATATTGCCTGAGGGATAAACACAGGGGGTGGTTTTTCGTCCGTCGAGAACCCTTATTTTCTTTATCCGTCGACCAATTCTGGTACCGCTCTCGCGAGATATTGCGCTGTGGCGATAACTCACCCTCCCATGCTCTTTCTATCAGTCTGTATTCCCATCCTCTTCCAAGTCAACAGATCCCCTTCGCATCCCCCTTCATCTCTTCCTCTGGACAATCCACCCCTAGTCGACTTCATTGCGCTTGCTAGAGCGTTTGTCTCTCAACGTTGGCGTCACACCCTCAGCACCCTCGACGAGAACGTGCTTTTTTTTCGGTTTTTCATTCCCGTTTCCCCCTTTTTTTTTTCTTTCCCCCTTTCTCATTCCTTGTTTCTCTCTTCAACCCTAGCATTTTAAACGCCCCTCACGCCCTTCGCATCCTGTATATATCTAAAGTATTCGACTATATATGTAGTGGCACGAAATGTGATGCAAACTATGATATTTGTCTTCATTTCCCTTTTTTATTTATTTATTTTTTTTTTTCAAATCTAGCAGAAGCTTGAAAGTTACATTATAATTTTAAAACAACATGTGTTCATTTTATTTGCTTTCTTCTTTTTTTCGTGAAAATAATGGAATTTATAACCAATGACAAATGCTGTTGACCTAGAGAAGTTTTATTGTTATACGGAAATGAAAAAAAAAATAGTATAGAGTGTGAAATAGGAAAGAAAAAAAAATCGCAACAATATTTTTCATCACATTATATTATAGGAGAGTCTGTTGAATCGTACCCAGAGTCAATTTACGAGATAAACAATCATATATATGTATATTTTTTTCACTAAAGTGATGAAAAGTAAAAAAAGAATGTGAATTAAGAGGACGGAAAGGATAATTGGTTCGCGCAAGGACCCTCCGATGATCCAAAAGTACAGTTGGAAGCACACAAGGCAATTTAGTCCTCTACCGCTGTAACTAATAAAATGCCCACCGCTGCCTAGCATCAGCACAGTAAATATGTATAAGACCACGTTGGCGAAAGTAAGGGGGAGCAAGCTAGAATGCTAGAAAATTGGGGCAGAGGGAAAGAGAAATAAAGCTCTACTATATATTATATAGTAGAGCAGAAGCCGCGTGCGCACGATAGATAGGAAATCTAATTTTTGGTTGGAAGGGGTGTCCATGATTTCGGACAAACCATTCCTCACTTTATTATTTATAACCAGACGAAATTGGTACCTTGGTATTCTGGGCACGCACACGTCTTATGCGTACGTATAACACTCGGGAATTGGTGTGTGCTTTTGTCGCCCTGCGCGATACTTTTTCCTTGTGCCAAAAAATATTTTCTTGTCATTAAATATTCCGTCACGCACTTAGCCACGAATATTGCAGCAACTTGAAGTTATCGAATGTCATCATTATATCGTACTCATCAGAGAAAAAAATTCTACTATCATACAAACTCTGTTATTTACCATTTTTTTTTTTTTTCATTGTAAAACAGGATTTTAAATAGAATTATTGTTGCGTATATATTTTTGCTATGCTTATTCAAAAATACCCATTGCATTCACGCTCGCACCTATTCACCCTCTTTGCCGTTGTGTTATCATGCAAATTTGTTCGCACCATGCAAAGTATCATGAAATGCCTCGAATTAAATACCTCTTTAACCATTTAAAATTCGCTTTTATCACAGATATATGTAATCCTATACGATTTACGCTTTTGTTCAGTACAAATACCGTATGTACTGTTATTGTTGTTGTTGTTCGAACAACTGGAAAGTACGTGGCTGTACATAGTGTAAACATCGCGCTCAGCCAGTTATTATTATCATTTCGATTATTTTTTTTTTCTAAGTGAAAACATTTTATTTCAAGATGACCCAAGGGTATCGTGAACCAAGTATTGCAAAATTCAATAACAATCTCTGCGATAATAAATGTATACAATATATATTTCTGGTCCCTCACAAAAAGTTTATATAATCGTGAACCGAAGCCAAAAGTTGATAGCATACAGATCATTGTCGAAAGCCAATAATTGGAATAAACTCCGTTGCTAGAGTTATTGGCTTTTTTTTCCAAAGCGCGAATCTCATTTCACGGCTCAATTCTGATACGAAATCGAGAAGCTTCGGTACCGCGCGCATTCACGCATCGCTCGACATAACAGAAGGGGCGAAGGGAGCAAAAGGGATAACTGGAAAAGTTCTTTTCCCTCGCGAGATTGTTCCCTCGCAGCTATATAGCCAACTTGCACCCTTATACATCCCTCCCTATATAAGTTGCGCGCGCGTTCTCTTGTACACGACGTGAGCAAGTATCTTCGAAGGCAACGGCAGTGGGACGTGTTCACCCAAATGCGCTGTTAAAATTTTGGACACAATCTAACCATTTGTCTTGGCTTGCCCGGAAATAAATCTCCAACGGCTCAGCCGGCTAAGAAAAATGCCACTCTTCCCCTCACACCTCAGCTTTTCTCTTCTGTACTACTAGCATTTCTTGTGCTTACTCTATTTCTTATTTCATCCTCACTCTTCTCCCACTGCCTCCCACTATTTTCATTTCGTTCCCTATAAGTCGGATATGTGCTATTTCACTATTACTTTTTCCCCTCACCTTCATCGTCTTCGTCGACCACGATCTTTTTCTTCATTTCACAACCGTCCCCCTCATGTCCTTCCGCCATTGCTTCCGATTTTCGATCGATAAATCATAGTATTCGTATTAACATTCTTAGCAGTTCCTTCCGCGGCGCCCTTCCATGTGACTTGAGAATGCGCACGTTCTTTTTGTCACGCCATTTTTCTTACTCTCCAAACGACCGTTCAATACACGAGAGAATAAAATTTGGCAGGACACATATATAAAAAAAAAAAGAAGGAAAAAATTCTATTGAATTATTGTCTCGATATAAAATAAACACATTCATATTATAATTGAACATTAAAGCAATACAACCAAATGAACTATATGTGGTGAATAAATATATCAATATATTTACTGTATACTTATACTATACAACGTTGTAAATCAAATCAACGAGTGAATATCGGGTGGTACGTAGTACAAGTTTACGAATCGTCGATTTCTCACATTGGCTTAAAGCGTAAAAAAATAAAAGAAAAACAAGAGTGAGGGAGAAGTGCGCGTATGAGAAGATAACGCATACGCCACTTGTCCAATATCTCGCAATGCGCTATGGGGTGCCTACGCGCGCGCGATGCTGCCGACGTCGGCGTCGCAACCAGTATCTTCTCTTTCCGCGCTGCTCTCTGCCACCAACAAGACGTATATGTACGTCTTGGCCAAGCGCCTCGTACAACGATAATTCAGAATACGGGATCGCATATACGATGCCGAGCGGCGCTGAAGAGGGCAATGTAAAATATGTGTCTGGTATTTTATTCTTCACCCAGTTCTCTACACCAACACTCGTTTCTTCATCTCCCTCATGTTGTTCTTTGTACACTTATTCTTCATATTCTCTTCCACCTCTGTTATTCTCTACATATATACATTTGCTTACACCTTCCTTCAATTGTATACATATTTTTATTCTTCTCATATCTTGTACTCGTTGGTTCAATTTTTTATAGATATAAAATTCTCGTGTCACAGTGTTTGTAACCAAACTCCTCCGAAATGGCTTGAACTATTTTTATGAAATTTTTTGTGTATATTCGGTAAGTATGAGAATAGGTGGTAAACTATTTTTCATACCCCTAAGTGATAAGGGTGGCCCACCCAAAATTTTATTTTTTTGACAAAATTTTTCATTTTTATTTTTTTATGATTTGGCATTAAAAATACATATAACCCTTAATTTTCACCCTTCTACCACCAACCCCCATTTTTTAATAGCGATATTAGCACTGTAATAATTTTTTTTTTTTAACTACCAAATATTTTTATATTTTTTTTATAATAATTTATATATATATGTATATATACAGGGTGTTATAAAAAAATGGAAATAGATAAAAATCTGTTTCAAACAAAATTAATGTATTTTTGTCCGCAGAATCAGATTTCAAAATAAAAAATGGGGGTTTCCATTTAAAATTTTTAAGTTGCCCCCCACCTCACCCACTGGGAGGAGGTGAAGGATCGAATTTGATATCAATAAATAGATTTTCGAAAAATATCAGATACATGTTTTTGGATTTTTTTGTTTGAAGGGTATACGTTCCGAGATTTTTCTCTGTTCCCATCTGTTTATAACACCCTATACATAGTAATAATTTAACTACCAAAATATTCACTAGAAATAATTTATATAGCAAAACAACATTTGCCGGGTCAGCTAGTTTTATTATAATATTTTTTCATTATATTACATATAATATTAACTTATTAAAAATTAAAATACTTACTATATATCCCACCAAAGACATTAAACGATCATTCACAGTATATATGCATCAGAGCATCAAATAGGTTGAAGCAATTTAAACGTGCATATCCACACGTGGCAATACGTTTGCCAGGATTTGGAAGGTGAGCTCGCGGAATTCGGAGCTTCATCCCTCCGGTTTAACGGATCGGATCACGTGCACACAGAGAGGCCGAATCTCACGTAAGGTTTCAAATGCATTATCATGGGCGTGAGGTACTGCCAAGGGCGGTGATTGTAGTAGAGGTGATGTAACACACACACACACACACATATACAGCAGCTCACCCTAAAATGGAGTCGTAGAATAGCAATTTCGAGCTAGCAGTAATAAAGCACGTCTGCGCGCCGAAATCCTGATGAATGGTCGCGCTTAGGCTTGAAATGGAGAAGCGACGAGCATCAGCTCTACTCTCACACTTGCAGTCTCAGTTTATATATATGTTATATGTATATATGCATCTCTCGTTCTCCATTCTCCTCCATCCAACTCGTTTTCCTGGACTGTGTACATACACTCTCCACTCTTGTCACCCTGCGCCACCCTTTCCACATTAGTCCAAGCGTTATATTCTCTCTCGTATACATTCGCTTCAATATATATTCACTCGCAACAATTTTCCCTATCTCTATTTACTGTTATCCGGATGTTGTGGCGCTGTCACTACATCTCTATAAATGTCAATGTATATAAATATAAAAGAATTATAAAATGTATGTGCAGCATGTGACATAACATCTTATATGATATTGTTTTATATATTATTTATATATGGAAATAAATTACGTATACCGGGAATATTTAGCAAGCCGGAGATATATATACAAACAAAAGACAAGAAAAAATAAAAATTATTCTTACGATAAAAATAAAAATGAAATATAGTTAAAGAATGTATAATGCGATAATTAATTTGAATTTTAGATTAGAAGAATGCACACAGTCAAAATGAATTATAGAAATTAGGAATTCTTTTATACATAAATACATAATTTTTTTTTTTAATATAAATATATATAAGAATTTTTGTATTGAATTATTTTCATTTGGAAATCTAACGATACATAATATTTCTAACCGAAGGAAATATTCGATTAAAAGAGTATGATGAGATGAAAGATAAAAATATAAAAATGACTGTATAGATGAAGTTCTTAAGTGCATAACCAACGGGAAGCCGACACGCTGCGAGAGGTACGTTGGAAGCAAGAGGAGGTTATAGGGAGAAGACAGTAGAGGCCAGTTCCTATATTGCAGCGACTTCTGGGCCTCTAAATCAGCCTCCGTGTCGTGATTCATGGAGGGTAACCTCTTGCCCCTCTATCGTCTCATACTCCTGTTCTCCTTTTGCCCATCTACACTCCTCTCTACACCCTTTACCATGACGCCACCCTCTTTCCTCACACTACTTCTTCGGTAGTGACCTCCTCCGCGACCCTTTTATACCTCCACACTTCCAGTACTGCACTTCAAGCTATCCTCTCACTAACAAACTTTATTTTTACACACACTGAATCATTGCCACACTGCTTACTTTCATCTATGCACACATTTTGTTTTATTTTATTTTTGTGCTATAAATTAAAAAAAAAATATACAAAATAAAAATTATTTGTATTGTTCGTTGTGTAAAATTTTTTCATTGACGATAATTCAATTAATTTATGGATTATAATTATGCTAAGTGCATAAATAAATTTATACTATTGTCTGGATGTTTCTTATTTAGACGTTGTTGCTCGAACATTATATACAAATAATAAATATAATGATATATAATATTATACGTACAGCAGTCTATCATTCGTGCAGAGACCTGTATAAATACAAGAGTTGGACTTGTCAACTGAAAGTTCTTGTTCTTCTTTGAGCATCCTTCAGTTGTTTTTCCATCTTTCAACGTTCCAGCGTGCACATAAATATCGACCATGGCATGTGCGAATGTCACTAATGGCGTATCTTTTTTCGTTGGGCGTGACATCCGAAAAATATACAACATCTGGATTGAGCGACGAAGTGTGAGAAAAAGGCGTGAGTCCGGGATTACCCTTGATTTTTTTCTTATATCCATTTTTTTTCCAACGTGCCATTAGACGAGAAATCAGAGAACGCGTGTGTCACAGCGATCAACTTATTTATATCATTCATAACTCGCGCAATAATTTTACTTATCCTATAACAATTAACGTCCACAATTAATGTGCATCCCAAATTTTGGCAGGAAATAATATTTAAATATATAGAAAGAGAATGAAATGAAATGGTCAGTTGGTGCGATAAGCAATGGGTATCAAAGGGACGATGGGTCACGCAGTTTCATAAAATATATTTGGACTCCAAAGATCCAATATGAGGTATCCCGTTAAGGACACAGAGAGGGCGGGTGAGGATAGTCATTTTCAAGCTCATTGAATAGACATCAATATGATTCTATGACCGCAGAGCGTGCCAACTCCATTGTAACGCCCTCCACTACCATTTTATTCCCTTATTCTCTACGTCGTTGCTACACCTCCGTTATATCACTGCGAATGATTATATATATACATATTTAATCTATATATACACACATACGAATAACGCTGTACTGAACACGCGAGTTCCAACAAGCTTTTGTCGAGCCAGCACCTCCTACTCTAAAATTATTGAATTCTACCGGTCATAAATATTTTCCATCGATTGATTTAAATAATTCCAATTATGATTTATATATTTTTTAATATATATACCCATTCACTGTTTTGATTATTCAACATCAACAGACTGAATACTGATGGATATAACGCCTACTTAACAATTAAATTAATTACCAGAACATAAATTTAAATTTAAACTCATCGAAAATATTTATATTTTTATATTCATTCGTTTTTTTTTTTTCTACATGGAAAAATATTGTAGGATAATGTATGAAAGGTACAGAGTGTATTGAGAATAAAGGGCGCATTTAATTCTGAGTTGGGAATATCGGGTTCGAGTTGTATATATTGGACGTATATATATATTTATATCTACATGCACACTTATATACATATGTGTATGGGTGTATATAACGTGCGCCGTGCGCACAGGGAATACGTTAAGGAAGCGGGGCATGAGCAATGGCTGGCAGCGCCCCGTAATAATGTTGTCTTCGTTGGCTCGTTTTATTTGCCCGCGGCGCAAGAATGTAGCCTACAGTCAGCTTCAAAATTCAAGACGGTTGCGCAACTCGCGATCGTTTTGTGCGCTCAACAGCATATTATCTTTTCCCATCTTCCAATGACCATCGTGGAAATGTCAATAAGCTTAATGGTTGTACAAAAAAATAATCAGCAAATTATAAAAAAAAAAAAAACAAAAAAAAATTTTTTTTTTTTGATATATAAAATAATACATGAAAAAAAATTTTTCTATACAGTAAAAATTATTTATACATGGAGTTAGGCTATAAATAAAATCGATCAAAAAATAAAGATATATGTTTAATGTATATAGGTAGGCATTGATTATATACATAGATATATAAGTATATATTATGTATATTGCACAAGGCGAGTAAACGACAGTGGTATCCGACGATCAAAATGTCGTAACCGTAGATCATATAGAGGGGGATAACGATGGGAATTGGCTCTTGCAAATACATTAAGCATTGCACAGTAGGTGGATGTGTATATAGAATAAGAGTAAAACGCGAGAGGAAGAGTGTTGTGAGGGGTTGTGTGTGTATATATATGAAGGACTATATTATTACTCTGATGTCGATGTTGAGCAGACAAACGAGAGAGAAACGCGGATGATATAGAAAAAATAAAACGCGAAAGAAGAAAAAAAAAATTTAGAGAATGAGAAAAGAGAAAAAAAACGGGGAAAGAAGTGAGAGACGAGCAAGCAGATAATAGTGAAAAAATTGTCAACGCGTTATACAGACACGGTTATACAAGAGGAAAGGGAAGTTTTGTTCGCGATGTGGCGGACAAAAAAGTATAAATTTCTTTAATGGCGCTAATAATTTCATATCGCATAATTTACTTACTGCGAAACGTAACGCCAGTAGCTACCACAAGCATTAACGAGGAGCCTAATATTTATGTGGGACTCGGTCGACCGCCACCCAGATAACACCCTCCGCTCCTCTTCCACCACCTTCGCCCCCCACTTCCTCCCTTAGCGCAACTATACACTCTTTTGTGCTCGCGCGCGTGTTCTTAGCTCCGCGTGACTTGGTAGCGAGATAAAAAAAAATCTCCCTCGATTATTTACTATAGAAGATAGGAAATATATATCTATATTTTATATTCATGTAAATAATGCGTTATGTAATCAGGAAGACACTACCCTTCATGATCCTCCAAGTGGCTATAGAGAAAGTACCAAACAGAAAAAATAAAATTTATCATTAAATTCAAAAGATAAACGAAAAAAATTCATATTTCATTCAACGTCAAATTTCATAAAATTTGCATATGTAATTTTTTTTTTCAATGTGTCCTTATTATTATCATTATTTTATTATTTTATTAATATCGATCAATTTAGACAATATTATACAAAATAAATTTCATTGTTAATTTATTATTTCAATTTTATAAATGCATATTGATTGACAGGTAGTAAATAATTGTCTTTCTAAAATTAATTATATTAAATTAATAATTTTATTTTTAATAAATAGAATTTATCGAAAATTAATTCAGCCAATCATGACAAATATTAATTAGCATAAGTTAAATATTGTTAAAAAAATAAATATTATTTATTATTATTATTATTTGTTATTTGTTTATCCCCTTCTATTTTTTTGTATTTTCTCACTCCTCATATATTTAGAGTTACTTCATTCATTTTATTTATCAACGAGGCAATGCCATCGTAATTGCCCACATAATTAATGAAACAAAACTATTAATTAAAATTTCCATTGTTCCATTACAATTAATTAGCTTGTTAATATAACCAAAAACATCGATAATGTGATTGGAGAGAATACAAACGAGTGTGTATATATATATTACAAAATTTTCCAATGTAATTTGTTTAATGCATAAATTTTATTGTCAAAGTTCGTCGGACCGCTTTGAAATAATCATGTTAAATTGTGCATTGAAACAAATATATATATTTAAACTGGACTTTGCTTTATATATGTTGTATAAATTCTTTCCGTTTGTGTCTTTTATTTATACATACATATATATATATACATATATATAACGTAAGCTATCTCTTCTCTCATGACTATTCTCTGCGGTCAACAGGTACGTCTGTCTTACCGTCAAGTCCACGTGGGTTATTCAATTAATCAAAAGCATATACCATGGTGCTGATTATACTTATGATGCACATTTACTCGCGTATACATATTATTACACGCTGTTGGATTGACGAATGAGTATAATATAGAGTCGTGCAAGTAGTTATATAATGTTTCACACATTAAACGTTTACCGCAACATTGGCACATATAGCTGTAAATACAAAATAAAATCACGAATAAATATCTGAGTATATTTACACGCTATTGTAATGTATATCCATTATATACAGCACAGAGTAATAAATATAATGATGGTTATCGATTTAATACGTATCATTTGTTTAGCAGAAACACAGTAGTATTATGTAAAAAAAAAATAAATAAATAAATAAATAATTGTATGTGCATTAGTAAAGCGTGGGTGTATCGACCTGACGTATCATCAGGTACATCGAACGAATTTCGATCGATCGATGATTGTACCCAATATATTATACATATAAGGATCATTGCACCTTTATTACGACGTCTCCGTAATGAGAATAAAGGCAACTTGTAAGTCCAACTCTTTCATAAGAACTTAAATATGGTATCGCTGGAGTGTAATCTACAACTGGATTGAATGAAGGAAGATATTTATGTTTAAAGAATTTTTTTTTCCCCCTCCGTCTGGATATATTGGAGTTTGAAATAAATTTCTTTATAATACGAGCGTCCCATAGAAGTGTTTGTCAATGCGAATGTCGAACTGATGAAGAAAAAAAATAAAAAGAAACGAGTGCAAAAAGGGTGGTATGTATACTCCACTATGGAGTGAAAAGACATAACGAAGACGCAGTGGATGCCAGAGGCGGAGGACGACGATACGAAGCAGCGGAGCGCACCGGCGCCCAAACCGGCTCCGTCGCGGCGCCGGCGTCACTTCCGCCCCCGCCGTTTCTCCTATGCATCGAGTATATAGTCCACCGACCCTGCCGCGTCTGTCGATTCAACACTGAAAACCATGCACAGCAATGTTTAACGTTGCATCTCTTTCCACAATTCTATAACCCCTATAACCTTTTATATAGACTTGGTCCTTCGACAATATATATGGAGGAACGATTGAACCAAACTCGATGGTCATGTGTATAAAACGTATTTATTTTTCTCTGATGAATAAATACAATAAATTATATCTTAAATAATTTTTAAATATTCAAACGACAGAATTTTTATCACATAAATTTTCACAGATAATTGTTTAATATTGTACATATAAGTACATGGAAAATAATTGGAAACAAATATTGTATTGTATAATCATTATAAAAAATTAATTAATTTTTTAATTCATTCAATTATATATGAAGGTTTTGATAATTTTTTCAGATTTATGTAGAAAAGATTGCAACATTGATCTGCGATAATATATCCGGGACTATTTTATATGAGTCATTTGACCGTGAACGGAACGAAACGGAATAACCATGAAAAGAACAGTCATCTCACAACGCGTCCCATTAAATGCGAGTTTCGCATGTAGAATAAACCAAGAAGATAAATAACTGACGAGCGCAATAAGCTCGCGTGAAAATATGAATCGTAATGTTATCCATGCTTGTCCCAGCCACATTCTGCTTACAATTTATCCTAACCCTCCCGATTATTATTGCATATCGTAGGGAACAAAGGGTTGGCTGTGTAAAAGATATATATACTGAAGGGCATGAGTGAATGAAATTCAAAATTATTTTCTGCATAAATATATAATCATATAAAATTATTATTAATCAATACAACAATTTATATTTTTTATAATATATTAAAACTTCAGAGTCTTATAGGACTAGATTGGATTTGATTTTACTTATCTAACAGGAGAAATATTTCTTCGTGACTTACATTATTAATCCAAGGGTCATCTATCTTGGGTTTTCGTTGAGAGAACGAGGTATCCCAAACCCGCTCGAAGGATCAGCACTACAACCAGTGAGATACATACTACTGGTACCTCGGGATATTTATCGTAACGAGGACTTATGGCGACAGATTTAGGAATTAGGGTATCGCAACAGGCCGACTAGACCTGGTGGTGTCCACTATATAGGAGGTGGAGCTCCTCTTCCGCCTCTCACTAAACTATATACAAGTCTTTTCTCTTCTTCCACCTCTGCCTGTTCGCTTTGCCAAAGGGGTTGGTTCCATTTGCTCTCCATGTGTACAGCACACATTCGTTGAATCTTGTGCGCGTATGGAGCCACGTGATACCGCAATAATCCTTGAGGATTATCCTCCATGTACCGGCCAAATATTCGTATCACAAATGCCGGCGCATTGCCCTTCTCAATCCACCATGACCAAACGCAAGTATATATGTATATATATCTACGTATATATATATGATCACTTCGAAACATTCTGCATGTGAATTTCAGTAGAGTAAGAGGAATTAACGAATCAATATAATAAATTATTTTCAATCGACAAATCTATTAAAATTGATTTAATTATCAAAATTTATCATGATTTATACATTTTTATCACATATTTTAATCGCAATAGTGGATTAAAATTCACGAAAAATATTTTACAACATAAAAAATTCATAAAATATATACATATAAATATGTATTGGTAAATTTATTGCGTAGATAATTTTGAAAATATTCAAAATAAATTTGTCACAAGCAGTGTCTGTTCGTGTATCTAATTTAAATATAATTTCAAACCATCAAAAAAAATAAATAAAAATACAAAAATGTGTGAATGAAAGTATTATGTGTGTCACTGGAATTCTCGGGTGTATATAAATTCACAATCTATATATCATGCGTCCTGCCTCGTGCGTTTATTCGCGATTATATTGCGTAGTCTCATTTACAATACAACCGCCATTCCAATGACAAAATAATATTAATAAAAATAACAATCATAGTATAATTAAAAAAACAAAATAAATTGATGATATTGATGAAAACCTTTGTTGAAAAATTCATGCATGTAAAACAAAACGAGCGATTCGTTTATCGATAAATCCTAATGAAAGTTTACCTGCCGCTGAATATACATGTACGAACACGAATATAAATAAGCACAGTCAGTTATGTATACAAATATATATACATATAAATAAACATTTATAAAAGAGAGGTGAAAGAAACAGAGATCACAACGATGGGGAATGAAGAAAAGATAAATGATTATGTATATAATAATGTAAAGAAGAAATAACGAATGACGTGTGCTCTTCTTTACCTGTGTGTATAAATATCAATATATATATATATATTATATATAATATAAAATTTGCGCATGCGTTGAAGTTTTAGATACAGCACAAGCACAACTTCATCATGAAGCACGATAGAGGGCGTATAATAATACTGCAACACACTTGTCTAGGTGTCTGCAAGGCACGTATAGAATACGTGCAAAATATGCGCACATGTGTATGTGTATATATGTGTATCAGAGAGTGAGTGAGATAAAATAATGTTGAGCGCACGAGGGTGAAATAAAGATGGCGATATAATAGGGGAAATGTTGAGGGATATGGTAGGGGTGTGCATTGCGGATTTATTCCCGCCAACGCATTCATCATGGCGGATTTAGCTGAACCCGTAACGCATGGCCATGGATATATATCTGCACCGATTCCTCCCGACCTCAGCTCACTCTTTCTCTCTTTTACTCTATACACAATTCGCTTTCTGGCTTTTATTCTCTTTCTCTCACTGTTCGTCGTGTTCAACTCACTTTACCTTTCGTTTTTTTTTTTTTTCCAATGAAGTAGCCTCTCTTTCGATTACTCTCCGCTATTTCTCTGCAACACCCAACAATTCTCCTTTGGATATTTGTGTGTATATATAGATACACTTGGGACAAATCAATTTATAAATGATGTAATATGCGATTGCTATATTGATTATGGATATATACGATAAATTAAATTTTCGTTATTACTCAATTTATAATCCTCGACGTGATAATTATTTTATGATTTATAATTACAAATATGTATTTCTAACAGATGAGAAAATTTTCTTGTTCACCATGAGATTTTTTGCTTCCTTGAAAAATAAAAAATTAATTGGATTAATATTATATACAGTCAATAAATTTTTCCAACTATTATATTTTATACATTAATTTAAAACTGTTGACAAATATCTGTATAAAATTGTGGTTATTTCCGATATATAATTCAAAAAACTATTATATATCATATCATCTTAAGTTCTGTATAGATATTAGTTTTATTGGGTTCCGGTTTACTTCAGCCATCTATGGAGAAATGATATTACGCAGATTCAAATAAATCCATAAGTCATCAATCTATATTTTATCCCCTCTTTTTACATTCTTCTACACTTGAACGATTTTTTTCTACCTCTTAAATTCACCCTTTTGCCCTCCTTGAGCATCACCAAATGCGCCCACGTTTTTCCTGAACGAAAGAGAGACGCCTTTAAATCCGATATATATAGGAGTCCCTCACCTCTATCGAGATTCCAATAGCGCGCGGTCTTATCGGCGGCTTTGTACGATGAGGGATCGTGAGGCACGCTCTGTGCGGCACTTTCCATGATGGCCTTGCCATATTTTACATTTATTATCATATTTGCTGAGACGATCATGGATCATTTCTCCCCTTCTTTCATATATACATATTGGTGACGCACGCATTATATTTATTTAATGGCTGCATCTTCGACATCCGACAGATATTAATATATAAACGAAAAATATTTTTAAAATATAAAGAATAAAATAAAATTCAATATTTTTGATTTATATTTATATTTTATTTTACAAATAATTTATAACGTACCCTTTATGAATTTATATTAATTCTTCATTTATATTATTTTAAATATATCATTGTTGAGAAGATGATGGGCATATTGTCAGGGATCGAAGGTTAATAACGATGAAAATCTCGGCATTTCTGGATATCGAGGGTAGCCCGTTAACACTAACATTATATTCACCCTAGAGGATCAACGATATTTTTTTTTATTTTATCGGGATTTGGTCAGCAGTGATCCGATGCGATCACATATCACAGTCATTATCTATATATTTGAAAAGACTTTATTTACCACAAAATTTTATCTATTTATGATACAAGGGATATAAAAACAACACAGAATTTTTTTTACGCATTGCATTATGGTAATAAACACTCACGTTACTTATTTTAGCAGAGCTCTTTCGAATATTATATATTATAGTGCACTATATACTACATTGAAAGAACTTTCGACTAAATTTTACCCTGCAATGCATAGTAAGCCAGAGACATATCGACACTTGATAGAAAAGTACAAATTTTAAGTTATTTTTTAATATAAACTGCTGTAAATATTACGCGAATTAAGAACATATTTTACTCCGTTGCAGGGTAATAAATTAGAGGAATCATTTATAACTCAAAATATGCTACATTGTACTAAGTAGTCATATAATTTTTACAATATACAAACGCTGAATTTTTATACCCTCTTACATAGCATTTATCCTACTCTTTTTAAAATGCTTATAGCGTTTTAAAATTATTCGAATAATTTTTACTTCCGCGAGGGGTAAAAATTACTATCACATATAATAATATATATCTGCCTCAATTGTTATTATGTCCCAAAGTTACTCGAGTGTAGAGTAAATATTGTGCCTCATTTCACTGTAATTTTTACTCGAAAATTCTCTCAGTGTATCGTCTTTGAATGCTCAAAGTGGACTAAACTCTGATGTTATGTGACTATATAAAAGTCTCCCAACTGAATATGAACAAGAGGGTGCCAAGGCTATACCCTAATATAAAAGCTGGTAGTCCCACCTTTACGAAATATACATTCGCAAGGTCGTTTTGTAGTATAAATTCATGTGGTAAAAAAAAAAAAATTTTTTTTTCGAGACTTCAATGTAAGTATATTGCTGTCTCTTAAAAATCTAAACGACAAATACGATCGAGCAAAGTTGAGAGAAATATATAGAGAGTTACAGAACGATTCATCCTTTTCCTACCCCTCGCGGTCGCTACAGTACATTGAGAATGGAAAAATGGCCGTGTACACGATGCGTTTTTGTAGGAACCAAACGAAAAAGTTATCTTCAAACTGTGTGTGGTTTATATATACTCCGCATGTCTATCTGTATATCGTAAATTTTTCTACACTTTCCGGCTATTTGTCGGAGTTTGAATAAATTTCAAGTGTATTCGATTTCTCGACTTTCCGCATCGGATAGAATTTTCATGAGATTCAGCGTGTAGCAATCGTACGAGAGAAGTTGAAAGGGTAACGGGAGTAAGGGCGATAGTATATAACTCTTTATTTTTTTATTTATTTTTTTGTTTAGTAAATCAAAATACTTAAAATTCATTCTCTCTACTCTCAACCGTAGTATATATTGCGGCGCGTGGTTTATCTAAATATCTAAAACAAAAAAACTGTCCTCGTAAGACAAACTCTCACCATTATCATGTGACAGACGACACTAAATCATTTGTTTAAACACGACAAAATTTTCGTTCTTATATTCTATGATTGTCCCTCTTTTTTTTCTGATGTGTCAGTAAATTCTAAAAGGATCCGATTGGATAATACGCGTGGCAAACCGACTTTTTGTCTAAGATAAGTATATGGTCGCCACTCGAAAAAATAAAATAACAAAAAAAAACCTATGACGTAATGGTACAAACAGTAATATATAAAAATAAATAACTGGAGTATAAGAAGACGTAGAGGAGGGTTGATGCAGAGTTTTCGTACTGCCACCATACTATGTGCTATCAGCAAAGTCTATCGGGCAGTAAATACGACGCGGCAGATAACACTGAGAAAATATATAGCAGTAGCTCATTGCCGTTGTAAATGTTAGACAACGAAGAGAAAGAAGAGATGTTTTTCTTTTCCCTTTCACCATTCCTCTCGTCTTATGCTTTCCTTCGTCGTATTAGTCTTATTCTGCTTAGACCCATCTACTACCACCGTCAATCCCCCTCACCAATAATATAGCTACTGCTCACTAGCAAAAACTCTACAACGAAAACGACGTCTGAATAGTCGCACGAAGGACGGAAGTGAGTTTGCAAGCCAAGCACAGGGCGGCGGCGCCGAACAACCCCTTATTTTCCTTCTTCTTTGGTGCTACCGAGCACATTGAATGCCAGCTCTGGCCGTCGACCTAGACCCCTTCCATTCATATATATTGTTATATACTCAAGTATAAATTTTATATATGGTTGTATATACCTTTTTTATCGAGTGTATATTTTGCTTTCACTCTTTTCGTGTAAGCATTTCCTTCAGTCCTTAATTTTATTTTCTCATAGTTCTATCATATTACCTTTAGTGTATATAGTTTATAGAAATTCGTAGAGAAGAACAATCAGACTCCCGTGTATAATCAATTGATTTGGAATTGCGAATGACACGTGTGTTGTGGCGTTGAGGAAAAAAAAAAATTCAGAGTTACAAATGGATAATAATACCTCATTTGTATATGGACAGTCCAGTATAAATTTAGCTACATTGTGTGGTCATAACTGGGAGAGTTATTGTGTTACTGTCGATGTATAGAAAACGCCCTTTCATCATCTGCATATATAATCATCATAGTTTCACCCTTACGCTTTATTTTTAAATGGCAACAATCTCGCCCTCCCTCTAAATATTAACAAATGGTGGCGAACCACTCAATATATATACCGAGGATCCACCCATTGGTTCACCACTAAAAAAAAAAAAACCATTATAAATTAACTTGATGTTCTTTCGCATTTGCTATTTCAATGTTGATGATAAACCATGAGACTCCCCTGAGAGTCGTTGGAGGAACTGTTACAATTATAACGCCTTTTGTTTTGTAATCAAACGCCATCACCACTCACTTTTCTTCCACCCTTTCTTGTTAGAATCATAATTTTTTTTTTCTCTGCAGTTCTTGCGTTGTTAACAAATGATGTATCACTTTAGTACACCCATATCTTGTTACTTTATACGTAGAGGAATATAATCATTATGGCTCTTGATGGCCATTGGTGGACGCAATGATGCAGATTTTCTTACCGTGATTTATTCGTCTCAATGCAAATAGTAATATCGAAATATATCCGCACGAATATTTATATAAAGATAAAATAAAGCTAGGGAACATCGTGTATATTTTAAGTTTGAATATTGTGCACGTCCCAAGACGACATTTTCCGCATATATATATACTTTTGACAAAAATAAAATAAACAGGGAGATAAAGTAGACGGAGAAACAAGAAGAAGTGGTATAAAAAAAATATGTATATGTATAAAGTCGTGAAAAAGTTACCGGTGAATTGGAACGCGCTGGGGGATGATGGAAGATAGGAGGGGTGGTGAATATATATATATATCTATACCGCCTGGAGTTGTACCAAATTTACGACCCATGTCCTTCATTGGTTCCGGTCCGATCTAAAAATCAGAGCAGCCTTGAGATTTTCTTGCAGGTTTGTTCTTATTTACGGACAATGAATTTTCAGTTCTTTTTTTTTTTCTTTACTGGCTTAGTGTGAAAACCAAAAGATATTGGTTGCGTGACACGGTGCCGGTGCTTCCGCAAACATACTCTCGAACCCACGAGAACGCGTTTACCGTTAGGTTAAACGATTGTTAACGAAAGTCCATGAGAAAGGTCCCAAGGATTTTTTTTTTGTTGACCGAATAATGCAGACAAAAAATGTCAGGGCTACGAGGGTATACAATTATCCGTATTGGCTGTACGCACGAATCACGCAGCAAAAATTCCCGGAGGTCACTCCAATAAATTATATTTTACATGTATTGTTATGTTATAAATATATTTAAAATATATTGTTAATGATAAATTCCATAATTTAATTTAATATAAATTTTTTTTTCGTTTTTATCGAATTCTACACAATTTTATCTATATTAATTCTGTTATATTACAAGAAATAATTATTCCGCAAAGAGTTTGAAAATGAATCAAGAATTCTACGGAGAAACTCAAGAAAGATATTGCTAACGTAATATATATCTATACGTTATCCAACCAAATGCCTGAACTTAATTCATAATTAAGTTCTCCCTGACTAACGGACACTTTGCGGCTAATATAATCTCTAATAATTCTAATAATTCGCGTCGAGTCGGATGCAGTAGAATATAGATATATTTTTAGACATATAATGGATGATAGGTATTGGACGACGGCATGAAACAGTAGTGGTGAAGGAAGAAAAAGACTCTATGGGGTAGAATTGGAGTGAACGCTTATTCCTGGAGCATTGCCCGGTGTGCTCTCACCGCATGCGTCTGCCGAATGAGACAAGGAAATCGAATGAGCAAACGAATCACTGTAGAGAGAAAGAGAGAGTGAAATAGAAATTAGAAAGGAAAGGAAGACAGAGAGAGAACTGGAGACGGGATGAGTCGAGAAATGGGCACAAGGAAATGAAAGGAAGGCCAATTAGAGGGCGATAGGATTTATTTCTGTGTGACGGGTGTGCGGATTGTAGAGGGGTGGATTTTTTTTCTGTCTTCCTTTTTTTCTTATGTATATACAATTCTATATTACACTTTGCGCACTAATTTTTGTGCTATCTGATGTGCAGAGAAAAAAAAATTAACGATGAGATAAAATATTGTGTAAATATTCGGATTTATTATTTATTCAAAAATAAATATTATTTTTGCACGGAATATTAAATTAAAATCATGAAGATTTCGTGGAAGTTATGCGTGTGTGTATAAAGTCTTTTTGGTATATATGTTATGGGAACTAAATTATTTAAAATAAAAATAACTGACAAGTTAACTGCCCGGATAAACAGATCAAAGAGTTTCCAAGCGACTCAGGTGACGATTAGACTTTATATATTCACTATACGACGAATGGTGACTGTATTTACACGTAGAGCAATATAACTAAACGACGATATAGGCAAAAATGAAGAGGAACGAAGGACGAGAGAATGAAAGTGAGAAACTATACATATATGTATTCTGTGATTACACACTGCTGTTTGTTGGAAGTGCACATCATCAACCACAAACGCGAACCATGCTGGGACACGACATTTTTATGAACTCGGGCTAAAATTAGTGCTTGAAGGCGCGGTAAAAAAAAAAAAAAAAAATGAAATAGAACGATGTGAACGCTGAAATAAGGGAGAAAAATAATCTACTTACACGAGACAAACAATCTCAAGTCACGCCCAACAGCAGAGTGTACACAAGGGCTTTTTGGTTTGATGGCATGACACACGAGTTGTCTCAGAATGATTTAAGTAACAAAAAAGTGTACGAGTATTTATTTCCACAATAAAAAAAAAAAAATACTAAAAATTATACATAAATAAATTAAGCGTATGAAATTAATGGATTTAATAATTGTAAAGTTTTATTATTTCTATTAATATAACAGCTGATAGAAAAAGAAAAAAAAATAAAAATAGGTGTAAACATTCTCTGACATTAACAGCAAAAACGCCATAGAAAAGGGAATTAAACATTGTAGGGAGGGATGCGCTCATCTACACTATATATCCAAGCCCACAGTTCGTTTCCGTGTTGTTACATAATTCACGATGCGGCACAGCAACGTACGGATGAGGAATGAGGTGCCGCGTTGCCTAATAACCTCACTCAACCTCTTGCTACATGCATATATGTATTTATATATAAATACATGGCTGCCTAAGACGACAATAGAATGAGCATAACACCAGCACCCTCATCAGTTGTGCGCTCATGAAATAGATACACAAGCACGCAATGATACCGAAAAAAAAAAAATAAATAAATAAATAGCACATAGAAATAAAAATAAGAGGGGTGAAAAAAAATAAGGGTGCAAGATGACGGCCCACTCATCTTGCGTTATTATTTTTTTGTATTATTCTCTGTATATAAGAATGTTTGCCAAAAGTGTCGGAGTATCTCCTAAATCGTCTCATTTTACGACAGCATGAATACAGAAATGTATTCTGATACGCGTATTTATCTCGTCTCCACCAAGCTCCGCGTGCACCCGCGTTTGTCCTATAGGCAAGATGGAAGATTGCCATTTATTGGCCTGGAATATGTGAAATCGTGGACGAGGTGTTTCTATAGAAATTCACGACTACTACACAGTGATTCATGGTACATCGTTTCCGCCCGTCGGCCTCGATAAGAGCCAAGAATTTTTTCTCCGTTGATATAAAGTACTGGGCTGAGTGGAAGAAGCCAACAATAATAATAGCCACACTATTTATTTATTTCAATACTTGGAAAAAAAAAATCCAGTTAATTACAGTGAAGATAAATAGAGTAGAGGAAAGTAACCAAATATGGGCTACCATTTTGTTTTTGCCTCAAAAATAAAGAACTATTAAACAAATTAATTATTTATTGACGTTAAAGTAATCACACATACATTTTTAAAGAGCCAAGTAACAATCTTATGTTCTTAATATTATAATATATTATTAAATTGAGCATTAAACAAAATATCAAAATAGACGCTTGTTGCTAGTCCATATTAAGGGGGAAATAGGTGTAAGACAGCGTATTTAGAGTAATTTTCATGAATTTTTTTAACTTATAAAAAATAAAAATATTTTTTTTATAAGTGTATCTTTTATTCGAATGAAAATTATTTCTATTTTGTTATTTTTGTTATTTTTGTATTGCAAAAAAAAAAAATAACAAAAAAAAAGTCAGAAATCGTACTTAATTTTCACATTATAAAAAAAAATAGAAATTTTTATTTTTTTGCAATAATTTTAGTTCAAATAAAAGAAGATACACTTATAAAAAACTAAAATTTTTTTTCAAAATTGATTTCAGATAAAAATTGTGACCTTCAGGAGTTACACAAACTGCCGATCTGAGTGACGACTTACAATGTGCAGCAGCTGATATCTCCGGGAAAATTTCAGTAAATATTCTTCAATGTATCTCTAAAATAACCTCAAAATATCAATAAATATATTTATTCTTCATAAGTTAAAAAAATTCATAAAAATTACTCTAAATACGCCGTCCTACACCTATTTCCCCCTTTAAAGCACTATCCCACATTTAGTTACTCTCCTCTAAAAAAAAAAAAAAAAAAGATTATTTAGTTAATTAAAAAAATTAATTAATTATATACACTACGATGTATGACAAGTTTTAGAAATAATATATTTTCCATCCTTGATTGTCTGTGCTATAATTTTTCTTCACTATCACTATAAACTATATACCTTACAGTGAAGCCCATACAATTGTTAGGGCCTTACTGAGATTCAATTACCGCAACGTCTGCAAGGCACGCCATTTCTCACCCCTTAGCTCCACGAGCATTTTGAGAAAGAAACTCTTATACTATACTACACCCCACTATACGATGCTTTACTCTAAAGCTCGTGTGCTTTCTCCCTTGTTTCATCTCTCCATCCCTCTTCTATCTAACTCACTCTTGCGTTTGCTCTGTTCTTCAAGCAGCACGAACAGGTGCTCCAGTGTCTGCTGTAAATTGCGCCTGTGTAATCCAAAGTAAAGCGGTCGTTTTATCCGTGCCACGATGAGATGGATGGAAGACATAGCGTGCTACATCTCGCTTGGATAATGGCGTGGCAGCTATATACAGTTATACAAATATATTGTGTGCTTGCTTCATGTCGAAAAATTAACTTGATCAACTTGTATATATTAAATTTATTTACATTCCAGAAAGAAAAAAAAATACACAACATTTTTTTAATTTTTTTAAATATCCCCGAATATATTGAAATTTTATTTTATATCTAAATATTATTCTAAAGACGACCTACTTTTTTTTCGTTTATTCACAAAATATACTGTGTACATTACACACATATGATGCGTATATGAATTGATAAAAAAAAAGAAAACTTTTTCCACTCCCACGTACGAGTTTTCCACCCAACAAACTCGATGTTTGGAAGCTACAAAATCATTGGTACATAATTCATCGAGCGTGTACCATTGTCGGTGACTTCATTAATACAAATGGCGTCTGGTGAGTTTTACCCAACCACTGGTTTAACCACTACCACTACCACTCTCGCGACAAACCCCGTCCACGACTGTATATATAATATATAGATACATAGACATATTCATGGGTATATTACTGCGTACATATGACAATAATACAATAACCTTGCGCTAGAATACGACATGATCATCATCCCTCGGTTTTGATATGTTCAGTTGGCTTGGTTCTCTCCCTTGTTCACTGTTTAACCCACGATTTTTGTATATATGTATTTGAAAACATATTTTTCGTCCAGCTCCTTGTCGACTTTCATGAGGGCGTCTTTTTGCAATAACATATTAATATCGTACGAAAGACTTATATGTATATGCCAGAGCCTCGACCCTGGATCAACGAATGGTGGCGAGCGCGCGCGCGTTTATACGATTGTGAAAGCATATAATACAGAAGAGATTCTGTCGACGACCAATGTTGCGAAGAGGGTGGTTCGTGGATACTGTTAGCTTTCTAACACACGACATGGTATTTTAAGCATCGTAAAGCGAGCGTTGCACGTTTCTCGCTTGAACTGTCGCAGAATTAATAACACTGTGTGGGATCTAGATAACGCAAAATTCTGAATTTTCATTTATTGCATTGTGAAAAATGATTTTTTTTTTTATTTTATTTCATTTTATTTCATTGCTAGAATGGATGGAGAAACAATTTTTATATGTAATGTTACTATAATGAAGGATGAAAATTAAAGAAAAAAAATAAATATTGTGATGAAGTAGATGTAACGTGTTGGAACAGGTTGTGGAGAAAAAAAAAGCTGCGTCGGCCAGGGCCGCGCAAGCAATGATGCAGTCGAGACTTGTTGGCATAATTTAAATTGAAGTCGTATTTATTTTCTTTCCATTTTTTTTTTTTTTTCAGCAATTGTATAATC
>JAQQBS010001423.1:7942548-8041607 GCA_030347275.1 Microctonus aethiopoides
AGATGATTCATTCTGTATTATATTACAAAAAAAAAAAAGTAAAAGAAAAAAAAATATTTATATGAAAACAATTGTGACGAATTTCGCAAATTTATAACGTTCACACACACATATATATAAACACAACTAATTATTATCTTCATTAACACCTGCTGTCTAAGTGAGCCTAGAATATTCTAATTATGTATTATATAGTACAAGTGGAGCTATTTTGAAAGGCTCGTTTATTTTATTATTATAATTTTTTTTTTTTTTCGGAGTTCCGCAAAATAAATAATTATTAATATTACAATCCACTTAGAAATACTGTATTTTATTTTTAACTACATTCATTCGTCATTTAATTATTATTTTCTTTTTTATTTCTAGTGTTGGACGTCGCCAACTTTTTAATTCTCTGGCGATTTCACTTAGCTGCTACTCGTATACAATTGTTTACTAGAATAAAATTGTTTATGTGACTATGTCTATTTTATTCATTTTCATTTATTTTTCGTCTTCTATATTTATCATTTTTAAAAACATGCGCAGAGGTACTAAGGTAGGTACGTACATAATTATTATTTTTTTTTATTTCATTTTAAATTTTCTTGACAAAAAAATTTTTATTTTTTCGTTCTAGCAAATGCGCGTATTTTACGTCGTACCTGCATTTACGACGAATTTTCCAATGAGTCTTGTACATATCATTTAATTCATTTTTTCTTCTTTATTTGAATATATATTTTATTTAATTTAATATTTTTTTTTTTTTATTTTTTAAAATTTACATTTAGATTTTATAGAAAGATATTTAATTCACACAGTGCGCAATCGTTACCATTTTTTTGTTCGGTATATTCAGCGAATGCTTCTTATCATATGATTTTTATACATAATAATATAATATTGTTTATAATAATATGAATAATAATAATGATAATTATAATATGAATAAAAATAAAAATAATATTAATAATAATAATAATAATAATAATAATAATAATAATAATAACAAAACTTTTGAACATAAATATATGTAGTCATTATACATACATATTCATATATTTTTTTGCAACAGTCGAATAAAAAATAAAAGCACACTTTTACCAATTTTCATCAAACTATTTTACGATAAATTATTTTGAATTTAAATAATTCATTGAAAATTAATAGTCATATATTGACACCTTATATTATTTATTGAGAATATTGGTAGAAATGTGTCCCTTCGTGTCACGGACAATAAAAAAAATATACATAACAAAAATATAACAACAGCAGTCGTCGCATTTTGCGCTCATTCAATGCACGCGCTTGGCGCTTTAACCGTGTTCTGTTTGTTCTTTTTTTTTTCTCTGTTTTCATTCAATCAATAACTATGAAAATGATTAATTATAATTAGTGAAAAAAAAAAAAAAAGGCAAATATCTTGATAACTTTGTACACCGATTTTCATGCCAATATATAAACATATATCTCTGAGATTAAGACTTTTTAATTCACGTGGTATATTTCTTTTAATTTAAATAGCATGTTTTCAAAGGTTCTAAATTTATATTTTTATTAAATGATAGTCTTAGCTTTTTTTCTTTTCTTTTTTTAAATTACGTATTTTGAGTTTTTTTTTTTTTTAACCTTTTTTTTTTTCTCGTTCATATAATTATGATATTCATTATTATTATTATTCATATAAATATTCATTAGAACGCGACTAAGATTCACATAATTTTTTTTTTCATTTCACATTTATTGTATTGATTAAAAAAAAATTTTTTTTTTTTCTCATTTTTTGTCTTATACTTTCGCCCGCTCAAATTTCGTTGCACGATCCCGGTACCATGTTAAATTCACTCACAATTAATTCGCGACTAATAACATTATTTCTACGGATGCCGATGCACTATATGCAGAAAAAATAATAACAAAGTAACAACCTAATATACTAAGACTAAGAAGTTTAAAGAATCTACTGGCGATTCTAAATAGTTGAAATTACAAATTTATACCTAATATAATTCGGGGTAAATATGGCTGGTGTTTGGTCTGTGAAATTTGGGAGGAAGCAATTGCATTTAAATTGTTCAGGAGATATTATAAACGTTGAATTATATGTAATTGTTCACTACAGGAGACTCCAGATAATGAAGGTGGGGAAAGGAGTGGAGTGTATACGTCACTCACCGGGTGCAGCATCCGTTCGCCGCAACCGATTTAAACTATCAACGAGATAGAGCGGCACATCGACACCTATTTGGCATAACAGAAACAGTTGGAGCAGCCTGCCACTCACCTGAAACAAATAAAACATCCGATTTTATACATTAATATTAAATAATATTTAATTTTTTTTATCAAACAATTTTTACAATTGTCGAAAAAATTAAATTTTCCATGGCACAATGAAAACAATACATCAATATTTTTTTTTGCAATAGGTCCAATGCACGTGCGGCACCATGTCTGGCACACGCATGTTGGTCGTGCTTCTGGTAGTGTCTGTCTCATGGTAATATATACATTTATATATTTTTATATACGTGTGTGGGTGGATACACCAATATAATCAAAAATACTAACGGGTCCAACAATATATATGGAAGTAACTTCGAGGGAATAACAGACAATAGAATGAATTTCATGATGTACATCTCTCATTTATTTTTTTTTCATTCTTATTTTATTTTTTTTTCTTTCATCTCAAATTTCTATTACAACACGGACTAATTTTTCTTCACCACCATTCATTTTATTTATTTATATATCTGTCTTTTCTTTTGTTCATCCCCCGTTGAGACAAGTCTCACGTGGCGTGGCGCGCCAAACGCGAATCGCGACCAAATATCCTCACGAGAGAGGAGAAATGACATTACTCATCCTTAGAGAGCGCAACGCGAAAAAGTTGTTTGTCCTAAAACTTTTCCTCTCCCCTCTATGGGTCGTCGGACATATAGAAACGAAGTAGAAAAATTTATATGGCGTTGTGGGTGGATATGCTGTGTGTATGTGTGTACATATGAATGTATAGAGACCCAGAGAATTCGGGGGAGGAGGAATGAAGAAAGATTTCGTGCTCTTGGCAAACCCAACGGATTTTACTGGCCGCAAACTCACACCAGCCACGCTCGATCTGCGTGATCTCCTCGTTCTTCTTCGTCTATAATACATTTAATATATAATTTTTTTTCTCCTTGTGTGCTCTCAATATGTATGTACATCGCCATTTTTTTTTATGCCTTATGGGTTTATATGCCCACCCATTTCCATTAATCTCCGATGCTTTTTTATACCATGCTACGACCTAGAAAATGCAAATATACCGCACACATATTCATATTTATATTTAAAGACAAATAAAGTGAAGATATAAATGTCAAGAGGAATAATAAATATCTTCATTAAATCGAGGAAATTTTATTTTATTTTTATTCATGATTAAATATAATTATGTAATATATTTAGAGATCTTTTAAATCAAATAATATAATTATTAATCTGTTTGAAAATATTTAAATACTAAAATAAATATTTCATTGTATTAAAATTGGGCGCATGGACAATTGCCACAATAACTGGTGTAAGTTTTGTATCCCGTTAATGTCATGAACGCTAAATGAACGAAGAACACACTGGTATATAATAATATTACTAACGGCATATTTGTACAGACTATGTCTGGCATTTCGTTCGTCTTCCACCTTTTGTATATAGTTAAGAGAGTTTACTCTTCGGCCTAGAGCCACTTTCCAACGTGTCTTTCTCCTCGAGCGATGTCATGTCCCCTCCTTTAATACATATATATATAACCAGCTCCTCCATCGCGTTTTCTTCCTTGCCTCTTATATCTTGTATATACTTTTGTACGAGTCCCCGGCCTTCGCACATTTATCAGGATTTCAAGGGAGCTAGACTTTTTAAGCCGTAATAAATTCCTCGTGGAAGACGCGCGCGCGTGCGCATTCGGACTATAACGACATTTTAAACTCGTAAAACCGAAGTAAGACATTTTGACTTGAGCAATAAAAAAAAAAACAAATTATAAATTAATACATATATGTAAAACTATAAATGTGTAATTTTATATTCTGATTATTTTATTTTTATATTTATTGTTTTTCTCAGGTCACAAATATAAATAAATAATATTAAATTTTTATTTTGTGTGGAATGAAATGTGATAAAGAAAATGTAGTTTAACATGACAGAGTAGAAAAAAAATGGGCTTGCGATTTTTTGATATTTGCACGGCGGATGAAAGTTATATACATACATGTTTGAAAACGAAATGGGAGAGTGCGCGTATGAGAAGGGGTTGAGCGCACGAAGCGGTTATTATCTATCGCTCTCGTTACCACAGGTTGCTCGTAAACCGGCCGCATCAGTTGGGACGGGAACGAGACGCGAGAGAGAGTGGGAGTGCTGGTGGATATATATACATATAAATGCTCACACAACGTCCCACGGACTTTCATGGACAATATCCCTATTGCTCTCCGTCGTGCGCTGCACCCACACCACAATATTATAACATTTTGTGTGAGAACGAACGTTTGTGTCGAGGGTGTCGTTTCAAACCCTCAGCTTGCGATTTCACCATTTGAACAATTGCTATATACCAATTCATTTTCTATTTATTTTTTATTTTCTTTATCTCTTGCGTGGTCTGAACTTAATCTAAAATTACACCTAGCAGTAATTAAATTTTTTATCGAATCTTTACAGACTATTGAATAATTTTTTATTCGCATACTTTAAATGAACTTAATGAATTAAAAAACCTAAAAAAAAAAATGTTAATAATACTAAACATACAAAGAGATGGAAAGAGTGCGAAAGACTCACACGCCAACATCCAGAAATTCGGATTAAGATCGAGTTCAATGTTGTTTTTTTATTTTTTTATATCAGTCCCCGATGCATGAGCGCGAATTGCGCGTAACTCCCGCGGGGTAACAGCGTGCCATCGCAACAGGGGGCACCAACACCACACAGTTGGATCAGTATTGGCACAGGTGTGCACACAATACCATTCAATACATGTATAATATACAGATACACAAAATATATATACACCATCGTGAACACATGAGAACGCGATACTGTGTGGCGTGTAGTGTGTGTGTTACAAACAGCCGCTGGAGCCAGAACTCATAAATCTCCAAGGATATAGATGGCTCTAGTGTCGCGTGAGCTGCAAGATACCCCATGCAGGGTGCCGTGGAACGCCCCCGCCCTTTCCCTCTGAATATAACCGAACGTATTCGTGCCAGACTTTCCATATATACTCCACCCACACTCTTCTTTACTCGCTCATTTTCGCTTTGAATGCCACTATAACGTTCTATCCATGACCGAATTACTGGAATCCCATTCTTCCAACTGTGAGAGCAAGTTAAAAGTTATTCTTAAAATGCTTTAAAGGTGTATAAGTATATATATACTTTTAATAGAAGATTTTGGAATAATTTAAATATCAAGTGGGAAGAAATAAAAATATAATGATTAATTTTTGAATATGAGTTTGAAAATTAAGGAAATATTTAACAAAAATTGCGTGGGCTTTTAAACATCACAATTGATTAAATTGAGAGAAAAGAAATAGTTCTTAAATATATAGTGTATCATATAGTGATTTATGCTTTAACAATATATTCATGAACATTGTAAATATATCATCAGAGATGTGGGTGTACTACTCAAACTGATATAATTCTTTTTTCTAAATACATAATTAAATTTATACAATTTTTACTATTTTTTTCAAAAAAATTTTTTTTTGTGTGTTCACATTCGTGGACAATTTAATATATTATTTTTACATATATTCACAAATGAAAGGAGACGCGTTCAACAAAACCCACCGACTCACCTAGGCAGCCGAAAAGAAATGAGAAAAACACGGTACAAGTGTGGGAAAAGGAGACGCCGATGATGAATGACCGCGTACACAAGAGTGCAGAGGGTATATAAGGGTGAGGCATACGAGGAAAAAAAAAAAAAAGAAATTGGTAGACATGAAGATGAATAAAAGAAAAAAAAATACAAGAGAGAATAAACGAAGAGTGAGCAAAGAAGCAGAGGGGTAAGGCGAAATAGAGAGGAGTTAGTTGGTATAACAGACTTATCTAGATGAATCGCGGTAAGGTATATAGAACGTTTCACGTGTTCCTGATACTAACTCAAGATCTTGAAGTTATGTCGGGGATGAGAATGTCTCCAATCGATCACAGATGTACGTGAAAGGTTTTATAAATAATACTGACACGTGTTTATATCAAAAAATGGAACAATTGAGAGCGATCGAAGGAAAGTGATCAATACAAAAAATAAAATAAAATTTCAACCATACATAAAAATAACGTTCACATCAAACAAAATACAGTAACAGTGACACATAGATTCTCTTATACATACAAGTACATGTACATAGATGAATACAATTGTAAGATAGTATAGGCAATATATAGCGTGATGTTACATTGCTGCAGAATATCGAATGGCGAGATATATAAAATGAGTAAATATATATATTTTTGCTCTTCGTACAAGCCACTGCACCGACCCGACGGCGAATCGTTCGACGTACACCGGAACGTGCACATGAAATCCAATCTTGCTCGCAGGCACGTTCTCCAATACACCTGAGGAAAGAGAATGTGTGGCGAGGGAGACCGCGACTTAGAGTAAAAGTAGACGATCGAAGAGTGATATACCAAGAGCTATATATGTATATAAATGTATACGAAACAATGAAAAAAAAAAAATAAATAAAAGTGGGGGAAAAAATACGTGGGAGAAGAATGGAATCGAAAGAGAAAAAAAAAAGCACGCGCATACAAGAGAACAACAAGAAGAAATTGGGTTTCTTTTCTCTGAGAGTTCTCGAACAGAAAAGCTTATAAAGCTTCAGAAAGGAAATAAAGAAGTTTCTGTATCATCAAAGTCGAGCTGTATACGGTTTATATGGAAGTTGCGTTAGCTCGGTCACGGGTAATGGTTTTACGAGCGTCAAGGGTGATATAAAGAAAATGAAAAACACCAGCGATGCCAACATGCACACGGCCAAGGCGTATAACTAACTACATTGTCTCATCCCTCTACCATGGGTTCTCTCACTCTTTCATTTGCCTCCTGATCTCTCTTGTATTATATACCTCTTCTTCTTCTTAAGTTATATAGAAAAGCAAAGTTCCCCGCGAACACCTCGTCCAGCGTCAACTCCCCGCGGAGTGTATCACAATTAGCTTGCGCACCCTCTAACCACCCTCTATGCCAACCTTCTGTAACCGCCCAGGTTTTCGCTGTGCCCTACACTACTCCACTGTCTTCTATTCTCTTTACTATATGTATATACATGTAAGCATATATATATTTACTGTGCAGCTGTATGTACTCTGAAAACTCACCCGAAACTTTGAAAAGCTTATTTCAATATTACGTAAAACAACCGAGCACACGCGCTTTGTTGTCGCTGTATAATTTGCAACTTTATTACATGGTCAAATGGACTCTGTTGCTTGGTGAATAATGAAAAGGTGGACATTTCTTAATATGCCCACGCTTTATGTATGAGTTTATAAAATGTTTGCACTTTTAGATATACAGAGTTGACTATTTGTAATGAGATGACATTAAATTCAAATCCACCCTCGGACAAGCGTAGGTAAAATGTTCGAGGTTAATGTACGTTGTGGCTGGACTATGGCGCGAGTGATGGGCAAATGGACACAAAAAAATCAAGGACGAGAGAGGAACAAAGTTCTTCTGGACACCGAGGCAAATTTATTATACGCCTGTGTATGTATACACATGTATATTTATATATATTAGAGGACACTTTATGCCTGGGAAGAATGTTTCGACGATTAGTCAGACTTCTGTTCGTATGAAAAAAAAAAAAAAAAAAAAATAGTGCTAGCATGATTGTGGGGTAATTTTAGCGTAATGTCGGGCAATTATTTCAAATTGTTTCTCAATATATCCAACAAGAATTGATGTGCAGTTGAGAGTAGTCTGTAAAATTTACAGTGATGTATGTATATTTATTTATGAATTTAGTCAGTTGATTTAAATCTCTGAATGAAATTAGTTTTTATTTAATAAATTTCTCCAATGGCGAAAAATCACTTGGAATTTTTATCTTAATAAAATTTTTATCTGTTTTATTCTAATAGCATGACAACATATGAAACTAACGATTAATAATAGTAATGAATAACCAAATGAAGTGTGGAAAAAATGAATACGAAGTAGAAAATGAAATAAATATTGATAAAAAAAATTTTTTCGATTAAAATCCGCGAGTTAGGAAAATAATTGAGTTTATATAACTGAAATTTCATTGGCCGTCGGACGACAATGTTGCGGCATGAATACACAACTGCCGGGTGATTGTGGCTCGTCCACGCCATCTCGTTTCTCTCATACGTTACGTCATTTATCCATGGCACGCGTATACCGTGGCGTTAATTGAACGTTCCAACGATTACTAAGTACGGGACGCGATAAATTAAACGAACGATATTTATCGAGTACTCTCTCTTTTTCCCCCGCTTCATCCCCTTTTCTCCATTAAATCTCCACTGTTTTTCCCAGTATATATAAGGCGAAATGAAAGAGCAAAATGCATGGATATAGGATCGCGTCACTTCACGCGTTTTGTCTTGGCCGGTGGTCCGTATAAATAAACCGTTACACAAACTGGAAATGCTTGATATAAGTCATGAATTGTAGGTATATATATATGTATATATCCATGACACCATACAAACATTTCTCGATTTGGTCTTTATTCTACGTGAGAAATAGGAAAAAAATAATCGTGTATGTTGAAATGATAAATAGCTCATTTGGTATATATGATAAGATCCACCAACATGTATCAAAGATAACAGTATAATGAGATCCAACTATGGATATACATCTACATTACATGTATTTGCCTCATGTGATTTGATCTATTTCGCATGAGTATATATAACTATATAGTGATGAAAGAGAAAAAAAAACAGAAAAATATCTTCTATATTTTATTTTTCATTCACTCTTCTTGATTAATTGTTACAATAAAATGTCACTGTGATTGAATTAACGGTTTGTCCAGTGAGCGTTATAGAGTATAGGTTATATCATAACGACCCAAACCCGGTGTGCGAACGATAGTCCACCCTTGCCGTTGTCGCAAAATTTATTCACAATCATTCTCGAATGGAAAAAAAAAAATAAAATAAAAAAATAAAATTCTCTCTCGAAAATACTCGCGTGAGCATTATATGTGTGCACGCATCGACGTTGTCGTGGCACTCGTATGGAATTTTAATCCATACGACTGACCCATGTCAGTGTACGCAAATTCACGGACAATTAAATTCTTCCGCTCTTCAATCTCTATTATATGCTATGGAAAATATTGTCCCAAAAAAATAACTTTACGCGACATTAGGGTTTCATATTTTTTATTATATTTAATTTTTCTCTTGTTTCTTTTTTTTATAATCCTTGTAATTAAACTAACATTGTAATTTGAATTAAAATTGAATAAAATATATACATATATATGCTCCTGGATCATTAATTATTTATAACGCCTAAAGTATCAATTTATAAGTACATTCAATGTCAGATTGGCGGTTGAAAGTAATTAACGCGATTACGTATAACCGCAGAAAACGTTTAATCGAATTATCGCGTTGACCAAGCGTATTAAGTGGTCACATAAGATAATTTGGCAACGCTGCAGCCGCCATGACGCACGGCGGGAAGCCCAGGGATGGGTCGTTGGGCGTCGTTGGGTTAGAAATATCTACAGGCGACAAGCGAGGGCCAGTGAAGGAGGGAAAAAAAAAAGAAACGTATGCTAGGCTATATGGAATAGACTTCGGGTCTCAAAAAAGGGGGAATGAAACGAAAAAATAAAAATAAAAAAAAAAAGGAAAAGAAAACACGAAGCATGGGTTTTGTGCTGTGAGTTCCTTTCTATACTAGTATATATATAAGTTGTCTCGAGTTGTTGCGTTCTCAGCCGCCGCGTTCCACCAGTTGGAGTCTCATCTTCTTTTCCCTCTCTCCATTATATTCCTCTCTTTTACGCGTTCGCCTTCCACAGCTCTTTTCTGACTCTCACACTCTAAAACTCTAAACTCCAAAGTCTCGCTGTTGAGTTTTGTCTCTTTCTCTTTCTCTATTTTACTCCTTGTCTGTGTCCCACCTTCTTTTTCACAAAACAGAAACGATGCCCAGGGATTCTGGGAGTTTTTAGAGTGCGCGGCCTCTCATTGTTGTGTAAATGTGGTGGACCAATGGCGCCGCTAGACGGGGCACTGCTCACTTTTAAATGCTAATATCACATTGCGAGATATACCAGCTTTAACAATTTCTATATATATTTATATATGTTTATATGTCGTGGGTTATATAGAAAATCTACCGCGATACAAAGTCAGCTTTCATGAAAATTATAACGGAATTATATAGCAAGTTTAAGAAGTTTCTTCACGATAAAATTGATCGCGATTGCTATACGAAAATGTTTGCGATAACGGGATCTAAAAATTCCACAAATCTGCAGTAACATTCGAAAGTTTCCCAAAGTTTTTTTGTTATTTTTTTTTTTTTTTATATCGTTTCAAAATAATACACAGCGATTTTATTAAAAAATTCGTAAAGTTTGTGGTGAAATATATACATCTACATGAATTTATTCTATGAATGATTGAATAATTCAATATGTAATTGAATGCAATGGTGAAATAAAATTCATAATGCACAAGTATATAACGAATAAACGTATGAAAGAGAGAAATAATTGGATTGCTTTCATGTATGTAAAGCATTCATGTAACATAAGAGCGCAGTCTAGCGGACAATCGCTCAAGCTGTTGGCCTCCCCTCTTCTTCAAATAGTATATAGAATCCACTATATTCCAAACGAACGAGGCAGACCGCAGAGGCGTATCCTTTTATGATCCTTAAAGTGGGTATCACTTAATAATTACTCTCATAAATGTCACGATAAAATCAACAATGGTAATATTTTGTTTGGATCGTTATGCATAATAAACGATGAAAGATGATAATGATTTAATAAAGTCTACAATCCAAACAAATCATAAAGAATTGAACGTTTTATAACTACCTTGCTTTTATGAATAAGTGTTCACATGCATTTTAACGATAAAAACTACACGTGTGAGTAGATTAAATCGCCATAAACAGTATAAATAATGGCAATAGCCACGAGAAATTGAATGAAATGTTAGTGATTATTCAATTATCATCGAAATGATGGTACATTACCATAAGAAATAGATTGTGGAATGAATAAAAAAAAAATCCACTGATGAATAAACTCTAATTAAAACTCATGGGCTTCATTGACTACATATTAACATTCTTCTAGAAGTAGTCTCTCGTGAGATAGGTCAAGGTTTGATTGCAGGAAGGAAGCATTTAGGCCTGGTTGGAGTCGTTAAGCCAAGTTTACGAGGTGTTACCGGGAGCGCAACCTGTAAATCTCAAGGCGGGCGCGAGCGCGTGCCAGTGGCCGCCCTTGGCGAACCAATGCCATGTAGAAGGGGTAATGGGTTACGTAAGCCAAGCGTGGGAGCTGTGGCACAAGACTACACTCGCGCTGCTCACGTCTTTATGGATCGTAAATGTCTTCGTTTACAGCCAATAAAAATTTCCTTTCCCGGCTTTGATAGCGTAAACCGCCGCGCATCAATCAGTCTCGGTGTGTTGAGGGGTTTTACTACTCAATAAAATTACGCCTTAGTGCCATTTACTTTCATTCGACCGGAAAATTTTATTACACTATTGAATGATATCGACAGAAATAATGAGAATCCAAAAGATACGAGAAATAGAATTATCTATGTGAGTATATGTGCATTCTGAATGTAAGAAGTATGTGTGTGTATGTCCATGTATACAGATATAGTCGGATTATGGAAGACAGTTAGCCCTGCGCAAAGAGACTTCTTGGCAAGTATGTTGGTAGTGCCGTCGATAAAAAACAAACCATAAACTGCATTACAGATGATCATCGACCTAGCGGGGAGACGATGAACTTGATGTGGAATGAGAAGAACGTAAATAAAGCAGCCTACTACAAATCGTAAGTCGGTAAAGCAGAATTTCGTTGAAAGGTAACGTGCGTTATATCGAAATATAGCACTGCCACCTGTCGTACAAATGTTCAATAACTAAAAGTAGTTCCCCGGCGTAGGTTTACATAAATTCATCATTTGCTTGGTGTATTCAAGTGTTTTGGCGGTAATCTATTGAATTTAAAATGATTATTTTTTCTGTAATACTCGATAGAATGTTAAGAAAAAAATTGTATAATTGAGTAATTTATAAAATAAAGAATAATTATTATGATAAATTAATTTTTATGCAAGTTAAAGTGATTTTTGTTATTAGTAACAATGGTGCTTCCAGACTTTATCTCCGCCTACTAACCACGCCCACATGTCCATCGGGGATGGGCAGCCATAACTAAGGGGAATATCGTTAACGCCGCTAGATGGTGCTACCAACACTCTTTATGAGCTCTTAAATTGCCAGGACATTTGATATTACTACAGACTTTTATCAAACACCACTCTCTCGTCCGGCCGCTTTGGTCTCGCATTCTGACGAAAGTTTAATTGATACATCCGACTTTGTGAGGCAACAATTCCTTTTATACGCATATATATATTTATTATACATATATTTTTTTTTCTTTTCCATTCCTCATGACAGTTCGACCGTGCTCTCGATTGCAAGGTAGTTGTGTACCTTTTTCTATGAATAATTTAATTATGCTCGTTTGAATACAATGGGGCTGCTATTTATTTTTTATAAGGAGGGGCGAGAATTGCACGAAGAGGGCACACAGAGCGTGGCCTAGCTCACGTACGATTTTATAGAGGCCACGATCCTCTCTTTCCCACATACTTGAAGTATGCATGCAAAACGAAAGAAAAAAAAAATTAAACTGCCCATTTTCTTCACAATGAATGCACGTTGCTCTATAAATGGACATTTGCGTATTAATAAGATCTATATACTCGATTGCATGCCTTTATGTTAATTATTATATCAAACACGACTAAATTTTTTTTTATTTGACCCATATGTTCTATCACAACGAAGGAATTATTTATCTTAAAATTGATAGTTGCATCTAATGCCTCCTTTTCCCTCACTCTGGGTATTGAAGAAAATATTATATATGTATATACACTAAACCAAAAAATTAAAGGATCAAAAAAATTTCCGAAATTTTTTCGTGTTTTTTGACAGGCTGTATCTCTGTAAAAAATAGTCGTATCGAGGTTCCAAAAAAAGCATTTTGAAGCTCTGAATCTCTAGTTTTGAGATCTCATGGCGAAAAAATTTTCGGAGCCATGGTTATTACGTGATATTACTTGATAAGAAATAGCACGGAAAACAAAATTCGCAAATTTTATTTCTTTTTTTTTTTTGAGTCCATGAACTCAGGAAAATTTTTTTTAGCTAAGCCATTGATTGGGTTGGATAGCTTGTTTATTCAGCTTCAATTTCGTTTTTTTTAAACTATGATACGACCATTTTTCACTGAGATACAGCCTGTCAAAAAACACGGAAAAATTTTGGAAATTTTTTTGATCCTTTAATTTTTTAGTTTAGTGTATATATATGCCGGCGGCAGTGGACAACAAACGAGAATTACTGCTATTACGTGCGAATGAATGTTCTCGTGTATTCAAGACGATTTGAGCGCCGGTGGCAATGCAATTGAGCAATGGCACTTATTCCTCATAATACTGATGTCCGCAAGTATGTATATGTACACACGTACATACATATTTTTAAAGTGGTCGTTATCGTTTGAGATAGGTTGTTACACAGATTGTGGAGTGAAATATAACATTACAGATGTGATCTAAGATGTAGTATATACACAATATAAATTAAATGACTGAACAAGTGATTCAAACTATAATAAAATAATAATTTATGAAAGTTTTGTGAGTATTGTCATGAATACGTTTATTTAATAGATGTCTCAATTATATTTATAGACGACAAAAAAAAAAAAGACTTTCATTCAATGATGAATGAATGAGTTTCACTTAAATTCTCAACGACTACTTCGCGATCGGTAAAATCAATCGTCTGGAGAAAACCTGATTTAATCTGTGCGCACACGGCCGATTAATGTTACGTATATATGTTATTTTATTTATTGATATTAAAATATACGAGGTTTATAACGTTATAGATTCACATAATTCTTCCATTTATATGACGGCTCAATTAGATACCGATGACGTGTATAATTATGCTATTAAAATACCGCGATGAAATTGGCAAACATAAAAAAAAAAATATTCTCATGTCATGAATTACCTTTTAAGCGTCGTTTAACAATTGTATTTCATTTATATATGTATGTTTGGTATATTATTTATAAATATAGCGTGCCAAAATTTACCGAAAGCACCTCCCGTGTGTCGTGCAAGCTTGAGAATTTCCATAAACGCTGCGGCTGGTTGTCTTCCATCTGCATAAAATCACGCGGAGATTGAAACCAGCCAAATTTATATCGCGATCGCGATGGCACTGCCGCGTGTTGTAACATCTCTACTTGCCCTGTTGTGTCTTGAGTTCCGAGAATAGAAATGGCGGCGTACACGCTCTGATATACGAAAGAAAAGAGAGAAAATGAGAAGAAGCGAATGAGCGAGATAGGATAAGCAGACTAGGCTTATTTCAGGGATCACAGCCGTCCCACAAATCAGGCCCTAACCATCACCCGTTTTTTTCCCTTCCATTTTCGTCCTCATGCCCTTTATCTCTCTTTCTTGCTCTCTATATTTTATATTCATTTTAGGATTGAGCAAAGCCGACGACGATGAGAGAATCGTTATTTTCGAAAAACATCTGGAAATGTATACTTCGACTTTCGATGTGGCCGTTTTTTTTTCTTTCTCTGAAAATTCGTTGAACTACATCAGTCGATTGCAAAGGAGAAAATTGAAACTCGAAGATAAAATTGAAAAGAAAATGAAAGAAAAAAAAAACACCACAGGAGAAAGTATCAAGGGAAAGTGTGGAAAAAAAAAACAAATGAACCTTTTTTTTTTTTATGACAGGTATTTTGGCGACTATCGAGAAAACTATTGGTGAGAACTGTCCCTTTTATTTATCTGTTGTATGCTAGGAAATAATATAAATTCCATTGGAGAGGATATATACCAATTATCCTGCAATGAAATCAGCGGACGATTTCAGCAGTTTCTCTTTACCTGATGATATTATATAAATATGGGGAAGAAACTTTTCCTTTTTTTTTTTGTACCATCATAAAACTCGGTATGTCTTAGGCTATATACAATGTACATAAACGAGGGTAGCTGCACGTGTATATATATATATACAAACAATTCTCATAAAAAAATCCAACGTTTCACTTGAAGTATTTCACAAACAAGGGGAAATGAAATAGAGATAATACAGAGAATGATGAATAGTAATCCTAGTTTGTCGTGTGATGCAGTAGGTCTAAACATAGCTGGTACCATAAATCGTTTGCATTATATATCGTTGATTAATGTCATTTCCATATATTTCATTAGCAAGAAACAAAAATAAATGAAAACCTAAAGTTTTTCTTGAATTCTCAAGTAATATCCATACATATATATTTTTTTTTGTTCAAAATTCTCATCCTCTCATCGCGTGTTTGCCGATTTAATACACACATGGGCACAAAAAGGAATGAAATTGTTGAAGGGAATTGTAAAGGGGAAATGCGATAAAAACCCACCACTTTTATACCTTGGGCACAATGCGCTTGGTTAATAAAGAGGAAAAAAAAATGAAAAGTAAGAGAATATAAGAGTCATATTGTGTATACTAACTATAATACTATATACAAAGCAATGGAATCACGAAACTCCAACATTTCAACTTTAAACATAACGCGCCAGAGAGACTATCTCTTTTTAGGTACGTGTTAAGCGCGAGCGTGCTTAAGCACGCGAATGGAATAACTTAGCAAATTATGAAGGCACACGCTTGCACGCGGTTTAGCCTCATTAGATATACTGTCGAAAGATATCTTTCGAGATGTGGCGGGCGGTGTGTTGGTGCAATACATCGCGTTCTATTGCCTGCAGCAGCAGCAGCACATGCTGCATCATCTTATTATATTCCAATGAATATTTATTATTCGCGTTTGTATAAATATAAAAATACAAATAATTTTAATTGACTGACCTTAGTATAGCTGTGTACATTGCGGTGCTAACAGAGGATGATGTGGATTGGCGTTTGGATGATCAGGGGGGCTCCGGTGCAGGGCGTACCCCTAGTTACCCCCGTCAGGTCCCCCACCACCACCTTGCTGTTGATGAACTACTGCAGCAGCTGCCGCCGCTGCTTTTTGTGCCTGTGCTTGTTTTTCCTGTTCGTTTAGCTCTTTGATTGCCTGTATCTCCTTCTTCAATTTCATCCGTCGATTTTGAAACCATATTTTTATTTGTCTTTCTGTAAGACATAGCGCGTGCGCCATTTCAATTCGCCTCCGCCTTGTGAGGTAGTGATTCGTGTGAAATTCTTTCTCCAACTCCAATGTTTGGTAACGCGTGTACGTTTGACGACCACGCCTGCGTAGACCATTCGCACCTGAAACACCAAATGGAAAAAAAAAAACGAGTTCGACCAGAGTGCATACCAATGTGGCTTATATACTATATTATCCAGATAAATGGTCTGGTGTCTTTTATACATATATAAAAACCAAGTCACCAAACAACCGATGTATGGTATATCTGCATTCTGTTTTATTTTTTTTTATCGGATTGTAACTGTCTAGAGCCGCGACAAGTATCCGAATTAATTGGCCTTCGAATTCCCCTGTTGTATTCATGTGAAGGAAAATAATTGATATTCTTAAAAAAAAAACTTTATGTGTAATTATATTCTCGTGCTAACGATAACGAATGGTTAATTAAAAATATCAATTCATTTTAAAATATTCTCGTCAATGAGAAATAGTAAATTCTTTTAGTAAAAATGTATACGTTGAAAATTGTGAGCGATAATAATATTAAGAATATATAAAATGAATCAAAAATGAAAGTAAATATTTTTATAGGATATTCGATGAGTAGCAGTGAAAAAAGATAGTGAATATAGGTAAAAGCTACATGTATATAAATTGAACAGCCACTTGGGTGTTGTATATATTGGAGTAAGCTCCGTCGGGGGCGAGCGAGCTCACCTTATCGGCCGTTACTGCCTCGTAAAACGCTCGTTTCACCTCTTGCTCTATACTCTCTTTCTCGCTATGATCCACCCTGAATAACCTGCCATACACTCAACTCACATTGTACATTGATGTCACTGAACAAAATCTCATGTATCCATAATTTGTTTATTTATCACATAATAATTTTCACCATGGTGGAGGGTGCAATTTCCCAACCCTCATATAACTATCATCATAAATTAAATAAAAATTACAGCAATGTACACGTGTATACGTTTAATAATTTAAAAAAAAAATAATATTTATGAAATTAAGTTAGAGTATATTTACAATCCTGGACACGATATAAACCACTATAGCTTTTCACTAATATACATATATACATTCAACCGTAAAATTCGAGTGACAAAAACATTGGCAACGATCAAAGTATGGTAGAAAAGTGAGAGTAGGGAGGAAAAAAAAAGCAAACGCGATGAGACAATAAACAATTGAAGGGATAGAGGAACGTGACTAGTGTGGAACACGATTGGTATAGTATCGATTGCTGCAGGATGGCCGGAATCGTTTGTCGAATAGCCTGGATTTTCACGCATTGACCCGACAGATAGATATATATTTTATACAGAATTTTGGACCATCAATATTCAAGCACGAATCATCCTCCCAATAAACGCGTCATATTTACAATCATATCTGCAACAGCAATCTATATTTTTGGTTGTGGAGAAATGTAGAGTGGGTGGAGTACGAGAGAGCTAACAAAGTCCTGCGGCTGCAATAATGGCAAAACACGACGTTGCAAAATACAGAAAAGAGAAATAGAGAAGAGGAAGTTCATATCGGCGTCATGTTTATTATCGCGACGTAATCAAGTGGGCTAGCTAGTTCAACTGGGCCGCCTCTTCACTCCCCTAACCACCGCTTTTCCTCATCCTCACTATCCTCACACCATTCTCACCAACATCACAATTCCCCCGTTCATGGCATGCCACACCCCATGATTCTCATTCCAAGTTGTCAGGGTCCGCTTTGTGGAATGGGACTCGAGTTATGGCGCGGCGTTTATAAGGGTTATTTGTCACCCGCGCGCGTTCTCCCAAAGCTTTTTCTATCTCGCTTGCGTTCATATATCGAGGTAGAAGGGCAGTTTAAGCACGTAGAAGCTGCCATGGCAGCCTAGCTGTACTATATTCTTTCAAGTTTGCTTCTCTCTTTTCACTATATATCCCACTCTTTACAAAACGACGTTCAACCAAGATGCTGCGACGTGAGCGTGGGGTTGCACGATAGACTCCCGAACTTATAAATAAAAGAATGGAAGGCTTTCCCCAATTAAGCCACCCCCATACGTCTCAGCAAAGTAGAAAATGTGACAAGCCAAAAGAGAAACTCTTTTATTTTTTTCTCCATTTTCACCTACTTTTTTTCTGAACTATCATTTTTTGCTTTGTTGTGTAATTTTTTCTTTCTCATTTTCCGCTGTAATTTTTTTTGTATTTTTACTTTCACCTAATTTTGTCTGCTACAAGAGTCCGATTTTTTTTTTTATTTACTGAGTTTTTTTTCTTCAATTGATATCCAGCATTCTTTTATTCCAAGCGAATGGTCTTGTGTCTTAGCTCGATAGTTTATATGTATAACTAAAAAGAAGAGCACGTGAGCTAAAGGCGAAGAGTAAATGAAGTGGGAAGAGGGAAAAGAAGTGTGTGTGTAGCTGTTTAACTAAGGGGGTTGGATAAATTTAATGCTAAACTCGTGAAACGTGTTTTATCCGGTGGGTGATATAGCAGCGAAGGAAGACAAAGATAGTGAAATCCAGTATCTATTGGAGAAGACGCGGCAACCATTTCTTGGTGAGGGTTGAGAAATAAACTACAAAATGAGACAGAGCTGTATAAAATTGCAAAAGACGTTATATGAAAAGAATAAAGGAAGTTCAATAGCACGTATTCATGTATTATTATTTTACATTTTTTTCTATTCGTCTGTCTTCAAAAATTCTTGACATTTTTTTTTTGAAGGGTGAAATGATTTTTATTACGGCATTAAGTATGAAAATGACTATTAAATGAGGGGGGAAAAAATATCGTCAACCCCTGATTACGTCAGACTAGACAGAATGATTTTTTATTTTATTTTATATCTCAATTGGCTCTATTTCAACACGTGCGTGTGTGTTTGTGCGTGTGTGTTTGTGCGTGTGTGTTTATGTTCAAGCTTATATTTAGTAATAAAAGGGTGGCGCTGAGAGAATGAATGAATAGATACAGTTGCCAATTTCAATAAGAAGAGCCAATACGTTGATTGCTACCGAGACATCTCTCTCGTGGTTCGCAAAACACGATGCCAAGCCTCCCTCCTCGGTTTTTCATCCCTTATGTATAGTATATGTATAGTATAAAGGGCAAAGTGAGGGAATAGAAAGAGACATATATGTGTACAAAGTAAACTGAAACCAGATCATAAGCGGAAGCCAATCAAATCAAAGTAAGTGAATTGGTCTCGATGGAAGTTCACATGGGGCAGTTACCAAGAACTATATATTTCCTTTGAGCTAGTGCGTTTGTCTTTGAGAAACACCAAGTTCTCCACGACAATATTTATACATTGGAGGGGTTGTTAATACACTTTATACATGTACAGAAGATTAATTCGATATACGATATGTCTTTCAAGTCCAGCAAATTTGTTATTAATTAAATTGGTTGTGACAAGAATTGAGATAAACTAAATTTATCGTTGACAAATAAAATTCTCTACATCAATTCTATTAAACTTATTGATCAATACAATACTTAATTTATATCATGAAATATTAACTCTCAACGACGCATTTGCGACTACTTAAAAGAAAAATGTATAAATATTTAAATACTTTTAACAGGAGAAAAAAAAAGTTGACAAAATAATTCCCTTGATACACATTCATTATATAATTCGTACAAGTCGAAGCGCTTTATGTTTCACCCTCCAGATATATAAGTCCTTTACGTAAGGCTCAGCGAGTCTTTCAAATATCGATCAAACCAATCCTCTCAGCTTGAGCTACTGCTTCTATATGTATACATCGGGACGAAAAACCGAAAGCAAAAGATAGATAGAGGAGGAGGGTGTTTTCTTACAGCTGGCTCTCGTTATACCCTTATATTTTGTCCAAGGGAGTAGTAGTATTTGCCCATCTTGTGCTCATATTTATGGAGGACAGGCATTACATCATGAACGCAATGGTTCACTTCCTTCAGAACTCCAAAAGCTTGCGTATATAATGTACACAGAATAAAGGTGTATGCGAAGGAAGCAACACACCGGTACCAGCCTCATACCAATGAGTAACTTCAAAGTTCCGGCCATTGCGCGCTTTCCTCATTAACTCTAATAAACCTACATAATTTATTTATTAATTAAAAGTGACTAATGTCTATCAGCTGTGCGTGTATCCATGTTTTCAACATCTTTTTTCAATATTCAAAATTGATTGTTGAAAGAAAAAAAAAATATAAACTCAATTTGACTTTACCCTACTTGTATTTCCAATTGGAACCCTTCCTACAACAAAAATATAATTCAAAGACGAGGTCAAAGAACAGGATTGTGAACTGAAAGAATTAAAGAAAGAATGAAGAAAGAGAAAATAAATGAAAGAGATGAGACGAGTTGGAATATATAGTGGGAGCGAGTAGCAATGGGGGAAAAGGAAGAGAAAAAGATATGTAGAGAGAGGAAAGTGCGGTGGAAGGGACGAAGGCAGTAACTCACACGCCCCCGAGAGGATTACCTACCTCGGCGATGCTGGAGTAGGGTGTATCCCCAAGTTGAGCTACGGTTTTGCTGCGTAGCTACGCGTTTCTCATACCAAATGTCTCCAACTCACAGAGGCCACGATGCGTATACATACTTGTTTGCCACGTACCATAGGTATATATATAATTCCGTCACACATACACGCACAAATACCGTCATGTGGTCGGTGGACTGTATATAAACCTGAGACAGCCCGGAAATGCCAAGGCTAAAACTTACGATACACGAACGAGAGTCACCAAAGGGCGTTGTAAAAGAAGGGGGTAAAAGAGGGTTGTCTTACTTCTCTCCATGCAATAAGGGCGCGACGCGCGCGACTTGGTAACGGGTTTTAGGGGAATGAAATTATCGCAATTACGACGCTTGGCATCCAATTTTCTTGGGGAATGTGCACGCGAGAGGATTCTGTAACAGTCAAAGTGCGCACAAGAGGGATAAAATATACGAGGCAAAAAGTTGTTTGGTTGTAAAAGAGGTTGGAAAAAAAAACAGAAAAGGGACAAATTGAGATGAGAAAGTAATCCTGAAGCTTGAGAATTTTTGTTTTATTTTATTTTATTTTTTTCTTCATTTGTTTTATTTGAGAGAATTTTAAAGAATCGTGGGAAGAACTTTTGCCAGGGAAAAATCGTATCGAAACAAAGAATAAAGGCGAGTGAATGAATATAAGGGAGAAAAATAAAGCAGGGGAGAGAGGAGAAAATAAACAAACATGAGATTATATATTGGTGGATGTACGTACGTATGTAGGTACATATGTGTATATATATATATATCGACAAACCACGAAGTTACGTGACGCGAGCAAGAATGTCGCGCCGGCAAAATCGCAAAGGGTATATATACCATAAGAAGAACGAATGGAACGCTTCTGAATAAGATATCGGTTTTACGTATGGCTCGTTATATATATACACATATATGTATATGTGTACAATGTACATCTATATTTTTTTTCACCATTGGCTTTCTTGACAAAGCGGACCGGTCGATTTTTATTCGTCGTTTCAGCCATATGGGACACGCAATATACACTATCCCAAAGTCAAGATTACATGTTGGGATGTACTAAAGATTTTTTCACATTTCATTTCACCAACGAGTAAACAATATTTATATTGCGAACGAATATTCAATCAAATGCGTATGTGCATGGTTTATCCAAATCATTTTCCACTGCTATTATATATTTATCTGTATATTCTAGATTGTCACATTATGTTTTTTACACTACGAGAGCGTGTATAAAGTCATCAATCTTGTGTTACATATTCTCTCAGGTATACTGCAGTGTGTATATACATATACAAACAAGAAAGTGGAAATTTCCCAGTGGAGTTCATACGTCTCAGCGTTATCCCCACATCACTCTAAAGTTATTTTAATATATACCTTCATTTTTTATTTTTTTCACTCAAATTTTATTCTTCCTATTTCACGTCGTTGTGAAATATTAACTGCGATTATATAAATATTCTATAAAAAATGAACAATATACATACTTTAAAGTTCACTAGCAGAAACACAAACGACGAAGAATATAATAAGACAAAATAAAAAATAGAGAAGAAGAGAAAGAGAGAAATGGTATGCAAAAAGCAGCCAGCCAAACGGTCAGATAGTCGTGGAGAAGAGATGGCATGCAAAAGAGCTGTTCGCAAGGAAGCGAAACAAGCCGGTTGTAAGACGACACCTCGCTCTACCAAAATCGCCTTTCTCCTTCTCTCAGCGTACTCGCTCATTCGTGTTTTTATTTTATATTTTTTTTTTTTTTTGCACTGTCTTCTTTCCTCCCTTCTCGCGACGATTTTCCCCACTGCAGTATATCTCTTTTATTTTTGTTTATTTCTATATTTATTTATTTATTTATTTATTTTTTTCTCCACCAAACATTTAGGATTCACTGCACGGTTGTGAGTCATGAGACATACTGGGCGAAGACTCGTTTCGAGTTTATATAGAAAAGAGAAATAGGAAGAAGGAATACTATTGGCGAAACGTGTGAGTATATATATACCAGTTCAATACCCGCAGGTGGGCTGAGCCCTTTACCCCACTAAATACACACACAAACACACATACAAAGAGTTCGACTTTAACGAAATAGAATCGTTCGTCTTACTTACTCGATTTCACATAAATGGGATTTAGTGTTGGTTGGATAGTAGTGTATATATTATGTAAAAAAAAAATACTGCATAAAAATACATGATGGTAGTGAAATATAAACACATACAGACACATGAAGAGATTCAACATGAAAAAGAAAAAAAAAGAAAAAACAGAGACGGCGAGTCTTCGGTCACGGATACGGGCCCACAACCCACCACGATCAACATCCATATATCTGTGTCCTAAAAGGAATTCCAAAGTATATTTTACATATGCTTTATTGTCGCCTTATTTCTCAGTGACACCATGCAACGCATGCGCTCGCGTAAATACACAACACAAAGAAATGAATTCGAGTTAATGCTAACCGAGCATTTTACAGCCACACCTGGATTATAATCTATAAATATATATATAAAATATATTTGTGTGTCTGTGTGCTGTATTTTTTTTTCTTCAGAGGACTTTCAACGGTATTTTATTATAAATTTGACAATCTTCTAAATTATTTATTCAAAATGAAGTGTTGTTCAAGCATTCACGTGAATATATATTGATGTTTGTAACATAAAGTGTTATAAAATACAGATAAATTTATGATTCATGCGATTTTGTGAGATTTTATTCTCTTATAATGGCTTAACTTGTAACAGCTAACAAGTATCGAGTGGATGATTTGATAATTTGCGAGTGGGATAGTTACCAACACGACACGGAAAGGTGCAGTACAACGAAAGAAGAAAAAGGATAGATTGATTATTGAGCTTTCTCTATACCTAAAATAACATCCCCTCTTTCATCCGATTTTCTACTGTACATATATATATATCTTTCTGTTATATCGAGGCCTCACGGCGTGAAGGGCAGGTCCTAACTTCGGTCCATCGTAAGACCCCCGGGGTTCATATGACGTTGAACAAGAAAAATAGTGGGGAGAGCCGGTTTCAAACTTAAGAAAAAGAGCGAGCTAAAGAAGAAGAGATGGAGGAGAAAGATGAAGATGACCAGAGAAACGACGCCATCGCGCGCCGCGAGAAACTATCATTATAGTAGTTGGGATGAGAAGAGCTTTTAATTTTTTTCCTCACTTTTTGCACAATTGCCGGGACGAATTCAGATACACGAGTTCACGGAATTTGAGCTCGTTTCATTCCAGATGGGTAACGAAAATTAGCAGGCACAATGAGAAACTTTCGGAATTTAATTTTTTTTTTTTTTATTCGCAAAAAAAATATGATTAAATGGCTTGTCGATTAATTTTTGAATATATATACATAGATTAATGCGTGGAACTTCAAAATTTTTGTTTGTTGCACCGAGTTGTTAATTAACGTGACGATAAAACGACGAACGTGCAGAAAGAAGGTTGAACTAAAAAAAAAGTAACATCCCAGCGTCCATTATTCAGAGTATCGTGTACGTCTGTGTGTGCAGATGTGCGAGATCACGTGCGCTTGTGTTTGCTACATTCGTTACTCGTCTCCATATTCTCATCTCTTTTTCTCCCTAACGCTCAAAAGCTACACTATACATATGTATATATACACCCTCTTACTTTTATTTTTTCGTTTGCCTTTCAATTCGGTCTCCCATTTATTTTTCTTTTCCTCTCACCGTCGCTTCTCTCCAACACCATGCCGCGAGCATTGCCGATTATATCCTCGTGTGTGCGCGCGCGAAAATAATAATGAACTCACATAAATCTGAAAACTTTTCAACAAACCATAGTTCTGCAGTTACTTCATTCGTTGATCCATATTGGCGTAAAGTATAGCGTGAGCTGCGTTCTATATAGTGATATGACAATACACATTCAGGTAGATGCCTAAAATGTTTTGATAAAACTTTTCCAACGTTTATATAAATATTTATTAAACCCTTTAACCCTTAGCGGCCACACCTATGCCAGGCCACATAGCGGCCACATGGGGTAACTCCTTACCCCACGCTGAAGAACTTAGTTGTACAAGACATATGGGTATTTTAAGACTTCTAACCGATTGTTTCATATTTGTTGATGAGATTTTCAACATTTCTAAAAAATTCATTGCTCCACCATTTTTCAATATTAAGGACTACAATTTTAGGATTGTACGCACAACATATACCAGTACCAAAAAAAAATAACAGTATCATCCGATCATTCAAAAACTATTACTTGTATCAATTTCAAAGGTTTCAGACCTCTAATTTCACTTTTTCTAAGTGTGATTGCTAAGCTAGGATTAAACCAATAATTACAACCAAATAATAAATCATACGTAGTAATATCCATATCAACAAATTATAAATTTATATAAAATGTACATAAATTAGAATTCAAGATCTTTGAAATACCAGAAAAGGAATAAGCTTTAATATAACTAACACCAAACTAACTCAAGTTTACTTTATAACGAATAAAAAGGATCGAATGGACGTTTGGTTAGTTACATAGTTACAGGTTGCCGCTTGTTTCTGCGTATAGAAGACGAACGAGCTGCGGCGCGGTATGAGATCTTATCCACCGTAGCAGCGGCCACTGAATCATCCGCTTTGAATAGGTATATTCTCGTGTCCTTTTTGTCCTCTCTATACACCCTCTCTCGCACCTCACTTTCTATATTATATATAGACAACGAATATATACTCGGCACGCAAAGCATCGCTCGACGTATATATATATATCTCCGCAAGCAAGGGAAGGTGGTGCTGCGCTCATCTACAACGACAGTGTATAATGTATATACAATATACACATTTTGCACACAATTTAATCCACGTCTGTTTGTCCGCACGCGTGCATATACGATTGTGTTACACCAAAAACACTCTAACATTAAATTATCTAAACGTACGTGTCACAATCGCGCGAGCATGCGCGACGAGCTTGGAGTGAGAATAATATGCTTTGCTTTTACATTGCACACCTTGCGAGAAACTTGCACAGAAACGACTGTGCGATGCGACCCTCCTACATGACTTACAAGTTAACGATAACACACAGCTACCAGAGTCTTAATCAGTGTAAATCATACCGACAATGCGGTATGCTGCCGCGTAACTATGTCTCTCTTGCTTTCCTCTCATTTTCTCTCTCTCTCTCTCTCTGTTGTGGCAACAAGAGAGCTTTAGCTTTGAATCCCCTGTGGAATTATACCGCCGCGACACGAACCACACCGCCCTCTAGTGGGAATTATCGATGCGCTTTGCTTGTTTATGTCGCATATCGTATACAATCGCACAATTATATTGCGAATATAATAGTATATAGTTTTATGTAGTTTAAATTATTTTTTGCACGATGTTTAATTGGACGATTGTGTTATTGTTAATGTAATATATATTGCTTTTAAAATTGAAAAATCAATTTTAAAATAAAATAATTTATATATACTTGTAATTATAATTAAATGGATGATATTGAATTAAATCTTGAGAGTTAATATAAATTTATATGTTACTTAATCGATTAAAATATCATAATTTAATTTTATGTGTGGTATTATGAATGGACTTTTATATGTTGCATGAATTTTTTTGATATTGAATATTTTTTTAATTATTCCGTGAGTATTATCATTAATTAAATGAAGATCAAGATAAATACGTCAATCTGTATACATTGCGGTTAATGAATTTTAATATCTACATTAATTAATGATAATCATCTATGGTGTTCGTCTCGTGTATGTTGGTAATTAATTGTTTTCCACTCAGGTGAGAATATTTGTATAGATAAAAGAGCTTTTGTGTGCATCATATCCAACGCTGGATATATACATATATATACCCCTGGGGCGTTATGTTGTAAAAAAAAAAAAAAGAAATTAAATAGAAAGTCAGGTAGCAGCTGTATAAATGAATCCATCCCAAGGTATATAGTGAATAAATTGATCGAAATGTAAGATTCTTTATGATTTTTTTTATTGGTACTTTATAAAAAATTATTGATCATAAATTTATTATTTTGATTGAGTTCTTGTTAGTTTGAAGAGTTCTGAATATCAATAATGAATTATGAGTTAATTATAATCATTTAATTAATCAATTAATCGGACACAAATTATCCAAAAATTTTATTTCAATATAAATGTTTATAGACTTTTAATTTCAATATGGATTCTCTCATTCAATCATGAAACTAATCATGAAATCGTAAATCCCTTTAACCTCTCGCACCAAAGATTTCGGTAACGAACGTATCATTGCGGTTATATATTTACCAGTACATGGCAAGTCGATCCATTTCAACTGAATACAAAACTCTCGCGTGGGTGTCGATAATGAGACGCCATCACACTTCTCACACGCAAACACTTCTCATGAGGGTGGAGACACGCTATCACGATTTTTTAAGTATTCTTTTTTTTTTTTTTTTAATTCTCTCCTGTCCTTTTACAATTTGCCCAACTATACCAATGATATTTATAAACACACATGTGCAATTAGTGCGATTGTATATACATAAATACGTCACACATGTATGTATACAAATATTCACGTGAAGTAACATTTGATGATCATTCGTTTGACCTTATTTAGCCAATTTGTGCAAAATCGTTCGTACTACAGGCCATACGAAACTTTGGAATCCTCGACGACGAGAAGTGCTTCGTAATTGTAAACATTGGATTAATGCAAATGCCCGCTTAAAAGCTTAATTGCTTTTGATAAAGTATGGGCATGAGTACATAATATATATATAAAGCGAAATGGAGATAGAAAGAGTAGTATATAGTTGATGTGGCGCAGAATGAAGGGCAAAAGAAGGAATGAGTTTAAAAGAGTAAAGAAGCTGGATAGGCCGAGGAGAAAAAGAGAGGAAAAAATATTTAGAGAGAAGCGTATAGGAATGGATGCGATGAAGCAGGGGAAAAGGGAGGATTGGCATTAAATTCAAATACATGTAAATTCATTCAAATTTATGAGAAATAGGTGGACGCGGAGCACTTACAGGAAAAGAGGGAAATAAAAATTAGTCCCCGCAGACTCAGCCCCCGTGTGCAACGAAACTCTATCTTTTCGTTTCTCTCTGGTCTTTCTCGCGCTCTCTTACTTTTTACAATATATATTTCGTGACTGCTTGCTCGGTTTTCAACTTGGTCTCGTCGCTTTTTCATCGGCGCCATGTTGCAGAATGGAATTGGGCGCGACTCTATGTAGAACTTATATTTTATGTATATATATATTCTCAATCTTCCGGAGAATTTTTGTCTACAGCAGTTCCGGCTTTCTCATGAGAAAAATTGACTCTAACGAATTTTTATTCATTCAGTTTTTTTTTTTATATTCATTTTTATACAGGATTTTATTGTATTTGGTAAACAGCATTCTATGTCATGGTATGCAATATATATAATAGATGTGAAAAATTCCACAGATAATAAAAACCCATTAATCCTCGTAGGTTTGATTAGATAGGCACGATTTTATTGTGGTAAAAAAGTAATTGCCGTTTGAATATCAGGGAGGGTCGTGTGACGCGATATTCACTAACTTTATTTTATGTCTCATACATGTGCATGACGTGTGTTAGGTTTCACAGATAAAGATTAAACTGTACACACACACACACACCCAAACATATCCATATATATATCGTTATACAAATGGGTGTAGAGATGATTTATTGCGGTGAGTTCTGGCATAGATCATAAATGAAGATGTCATGTATTGGGTCTTGATATAGCAGCCTCCTTTGATCAGAGATCTCTACTCAGAGAATAATAGTTGATGCAATTATTTATGAATTGGCATAAATAAATTTGTATAATTATCATGCCATATGCGAAAAGATTTTCTCTTGATTATTTCCAAAGATAATTTGAAATAGAAAATTGTGGTTATTTAATATAATTCCAAGTAAAAAATAATTTATTCCCAATATCGGAAAGTAAACATAAATGAATGGCAAAATATATATGTGGTAAACAAAGTTCTCATGTGCAGGTTCAACAGAATTGAGATTAATCTGACAAGTAAAGTGTCGACAGACTGCGCGATCTCAATGTGAAAAAGATAGCAAAATGTATATATATACATAAACACGATCATGGACTTACTGGGCGAGTATAATGTACCTGCTACCATACCGTACGATGCATTTTATTGGCAAGAATATGTAATTACCGGCGTGAGCCAGATAACATTCGATATCAAACGGGTTTTCCACAAGCGATTGAATATCTGCGGTAATTTATTTTTGTATATGCGCACTTTCACGTATGAACAAGTGTTTATACACCAACAATTATGTGGAAGACTCATAATAATTTTTTTTTCATAACCTTTTTAAAATTAGAATTACTTGTTAATTTATTTGGTTAATATTTTCGCTCAGAGACAATTTTTTTTTCCTGCCCATTTACTTGTTATTTTTCTCAATTGATGTGAATGCAAATTAAATTAAGTGATTCAAATTTTAATATTCTTCGTGTGTGTCTCCCTACCTGAAACGATCAGTTGCACCCGAACCATTGCATAAATATGTATAAACTGATATACAATCTCATGTATGTATATAGGTACAACAGAAAACGTTTATATATGCAAACCCCAGCATTGTCCGGAAGCAAAGACATATAACGAAGCGGCAACATAACGGATTGTACGCACGATTTCAGTAATGAGTCATTATATATAATAAAAAAAAATATTAATCCTCTCAACATCCCTCGATTTTTAATTTATTTATAAAAAATATTACGAGAAAATACATACAGGGATAACTTGACAATGATAGAGTGACGCCAATTACATAGCAAATTACCTTTTCTCCCTTTGGTCTTTAAACATTTATATGAGCTTCAATGTCATGTCTCATCTGTATACGCTGTTTCTTCGTTCAAAGATTCGTTTTAACCTGTTTGAAAAACGCCCATCACTTGTCTCTTCCTCTCATGTGTCTCGACATCTCCCTTTATATATTACGTTCTCTGTCGAACGTTCGCCGCGAATTGGTTCAGGACAATACGCGAGCTGCGTGACTAAATGGTCCTTTTTTAAAATTGCCGATCATTATACAGCTGCAAGTCTTTGTAACATACGTTTATCGATACACAGCGATTGCATCAATTACGACGACTTTTTGGCTCATGTTCAAGTCTATTTTTCTAGAGTTTCTTTATATTTGATTATTTTTTGCATACTAGAAAAATTTTAATAGCTTTGACTAATTGTAAGTATTGGAAATCTGGATGAAATAAATTTAACAACTAATGGGTATAATGAAAATAAAAGCGTTTATCGTCTATTGTAACAAAAGTATTAAGAGAAATAATATATAAACTACCACTTTCCTCTTCAAATAGGCGGAGCGAACAAGAGTAATTTTCTTTAACGCATCATACTCTAACATAAGCGCTCATACACACACATACTTATTTTAAATCGTATGTAATACTTATATGAGTGCGTGTCGAGTTCCTCACAAATTACCCAGCTATTACTGACATTATGTGTATATCGATTTGCGTTTATGTTGATCGAGGCTGCGTGTCGCAGTCGTCTGAAATTACATTTTTGCACCACGATTATAACCTGTCGCGAAAAAAAAATAAATAAAATTTCAATAAAAAAAAAAATCTTTCATGAATATTATAACACAAAAAATTAATAAGTAAATCAATATTTACAAGTGAACTAAAAATTATTGCACATTAGTACTTGATTTATATTTATACATTTGTTTATTGTCCATACAAAAACAACGGCATGATGATCAGCTCGTTGTGAATGTTGGTTGAACAGTTTCTTATATGAACGTGTCCAGCAGACCGCATTGAGAAGCGATGGAGACTAGAAGTTTGCCTTTATGACAGGGAAGAGTTAGGGAGAAGCAAAGAAGAGCAACAGAAAGAGGGAGAGAGAGAGCAGGGAGGATTGGTAAGACGAGACGAGAAAGTATGAAGGCATTGTGCAAGTGAGAGAGAATTAAGCAATGGAGAACGAAAAAGATGGTGGTAAAGAAAGAGAACTTGAGATGAAGGAGGCGGAGGTGAGCGACGTGGTTGGGGAGTGAAGCGTATACGAGAAGAAACGAGCAGACAACTCGGCCGGGGGCTACGAGGGGTTGAGAAGTAAGAGAGTTAAAGGGGGGGAGAGATATCAAGAACGGACCTCCCAAGTCGCGGTGAGATGGCGGATCATCATCGTCGCATCATTCGTGTGCCGAATACATGAAATAAACGGCCAATTCGGCGCGGGAGCATTATAAATTTTTTGGAAAATCGATCGCTCTCATTTCTCTCTCCATTATCATTCGCCCATCCCGTTTAGCTTGTTTCTCCTCTCCGGCATTTTATATTTTATATGAAATTTGATATAACCTGCGGTGCGCGCCTTATGTATGTATATTATATTATATATATACAGAGTGTTTCACAATTTTGCGAACACACCAGCAGCAAACAGTTTAATTTTAAAACCTGAATTTCTAACTCAAGGCAAAATTTATGATGCGGTGATTTCCATTATATTGTTTGATAGAACCTATACTACCTCATTGTAATATTCAATTTTCATAAAACGCTCTCTTACACATATGGAACGATAATTTTGTGACGATTTATCACGCAATCCGTGCAAATTTCTAACAACGTATATTCGAAACAATATGTCGATTCACACAGATAATTTTATAAAAATTCATAAAATATTCATCACTTTAAAATACACTAAATTATTGTAATCTATTCTTAATGGCAACCCCTGCTAGGGTAATATGCTATTTATAGACGATAACCAGCTGAAAAAATGTTCATTCTTATTGATACTATAATTAGATTTGAAAGTAATATCATGAAAAGCTTCATGTCTCATTTATATATTTAGGAGACAATCATCTTAAGCTCTGCTCATACATATACCTAAATTCTACAAGTCATTCGTATTCGATGAGAAAGCTAGTTGAGCTAGCTTTCGCGTCGTCTAAGTTTCATACGCTGTATACATACACACGTTCAATGACGTATGATATTACTCCACCACCGATATTAATTTCGAGAACGTAAGTGATATATATTTCAAACAGTTAGGCCGTTCTGATAACCAGCCCCTACAGGAGTGCAAAACCAAGATAAGACATGGTTGTCTTATAGGTATATAAGCATTTCCAGTTTTTCGTACGTAAACAAATTTTTATCGGCATTTTCCTTTTATTATAATCAATTTTTCAACATAATCCAATATATTTTGTTATAATATTACACATTTCACGTTTAGTAAAATCATTTTTTCACAAAAATGCTGACTAGGCAGTCAAAATTGGAATGAAAATAGTTATTATCCCAAGAGGCGTGAGGTCATGAGAGAGCAAGTGAGAGCTGAAGCAGTCAATGAGGGATATGTCGTGCACATGGCGGCACTGAACAGTACGTATGTATATGTATATATAGACATATACATAGTCACATGCAGCCTGTGGGCAGAGTATAGTGCACCGATGGCAGATCAATGCTTTACGAGTTTTCGGATAAATTGGCGAATTGTAAGCTGGGAACAGTATGGAGAGAGAGTAGCTAATCAGGGGAATTGTTGCAGATGTGGGAGGTTGTTACTCATGAGTAGACTAGGTAATTCGATACTCCTAGTTTCTAATTTAAAGAGATACATAGAGAGTTGAATTAGTACTATACATACTCCCGTGGCGATTTTGTGAGTACAACCCTCTGCTGAAAATCTTTCCCCATTAGTTTGTTCCAAATTCCCCTCAATGAAATCCCCAATGGAGATGTTCTTTCGTATATTTGAAATGGCGTACGTTCGACATCTGTCGTTCATTTTCTATTTTGTGTGGCATGTCTGGTTGGTTAGCTTGATTGGTCTAACAAGCCGCAGGCAACGGAAGTATGCTGACGTTGCTTCTGTACATAGTGAAGCCAGATCTAATTTACGAAATGGACTCCATGACAGTCCAGCCCACCACAAAGACGAGAAAAAAATATGGCTCGCACTCCAATTTTTATTTAGTATGGCTGATGAATTTTTTAACCTGCTCACTTTGTATTTCGAACGTAATAGTTTTTATTTCAACCACTCTCTAACTTAGCATCGGAACACGCACAGTGTGCACATGTCGACAATAGATTTTTGTAATTCTCTTGGGGATCGATGATAGTTATACTTCAGTTATCGCTCGAACATCCTCGCGTGTTGATAATACCTGAGGTCTTTTCATATCATTCAACTGTGATGGCGAAACAAGAATGAAAACATTATGTTTTTTATGCTCGGCGTGCAATGTCTAGACAATATAGCAACGATTAAACCTTGTTATTAGAGATCGTTTGTCTTTTCATTGGAATACCGAATATATAATTATTAAATAATCGATATTACATTGGACTCGAATTGAATAGATAAATATACATAAAAAATACTTTATATCGTCATTAGAGATTTTACTAATTGTAAGGTAAAATTTTTATTTGATGCTTGATTGGAATATACTGTTGCTTCGTTGATAAATCAGATGACAGTGTATTTATTCACACGTCTCCGTTTTCTTCTTCAAGTAAACAAAAATACAATGTGAATTCCAATGAAATCTACAAAGAGTAGCAGACGCAGCTGCTGCAATCATGATACACATGGCGTGAGAGAGTCCAACAAGAGTAAGAAACTTGGTCGTGGTTGTCGTGAGGTATCAAAGAGTCTAATCTTTCATTGCAAGTCCCTAACACCATCGTATACATTGTCTCTCACGAAGTTCTTCAAGCGAAAAGAGGACAGAAGTGGAGCACGCTTGGTAATAAATATTCGGTTAAATGGCGCTGATGGCCTTTTATACACATAAAAGTTTGGTGAAGTATATCATTCATACTACTAAGTAATTCAAGAAGCTTCAGAAGAAATAGTCTTTAATTGATAATTAACACCGATATTTATAAATTCATCGTAAAAATATATTTTATTACTGAATTTTGTATTTCTATATCAATGTGATTGTTCGTGTAACTTTTCAAACACATACGACAATTGGGTTGCCACGCATGATCATATTGTGCACATTAACATGGCGAAAAGTTGGCACACGGGACACTGATATTTGCGCTGGGGAGCAACCACCAAGCCTTTAAGCCGTGGTGGGAAGTTTGCCACTGATCCTCGGCAGCACCCTCGCGCCCGCTTTGCTCGGCGCACTCGAGAGGGCTTAAGCTCCTGGATTGTGGAGTTACTGCCGTCATGGAGCACCATGCACCACTATAGTATACGCTAGTAGAGCCATACAAAGATATAAGTATATCCCTGCAGGGTATATACTCGCATTGCTGCTGGATTCCAATTCTCTAACACAACCAATACCTCTTTTACTCTTGCTTTTTCTCTGTTTCCCTCTTCTAACTATCCTGTATATAGCCCCTTGGTAGCTTCTACCACCCTACGTTTCGCCCATTCTATGCCCACACTCCGGTGAGTCGTGCAACCGCCGATCTAGTGCATCTCTATCGCAACAACGATCACGTTCTCCGAGTACCGCCACTGCAGCTGATATTTACAGTCATTGGCGTTGGATGTTGAAGTAGTTAAATTGTCGTTAATAAATGACCGTTCAGGGAGTGATTACCCACAAACCAGAGAATGCAACCGGGTTTTGGAATCGCATATTTCGCAACACAGTAGTCTATACACAGATAAACACATGTGTATACATAAATATATTCTGCACAAATACGTATGTGATGCATGATAAAACGTGGCAAAGAGTTTTGGGTTAATGGGTTCCGGTTTTGACTCACTCGGTGTTTAATATCTCATTGCTTGAATCATATGCCTTGCTACAGAATTATTGCAGTGGTGATTATATGATTGGAATCGTATATCTCGAAGAAAGTAGGTTGTCAATGAGACCATAAAATAATAATATAATATACTTTGAATATTTATCAAATGAATTAATCGAAAATACTAAAATATATTACACAGTGAATTTTTCTAATTTTTTTTTATTCATCAAATCATACAAGGTAGCACTTTTTTTGTTTGCAGACAAAATCAAAGATCGTACTGATGCCATGCGATGTTTGAGATTGAATCTCAGTTATCAACGACAACGGGTGGATCCACGACAAAGGTTAACCAAGGGGTAATCGCGCTGTATCGTTATTGGTCAAACGGGGTCAGTCCAATTACGAAGAAGAATTGTCTGAATTACATTTAGCTTTCTCTCAACTGAAATCCCGTTCGGACTTTTCAAGACGCCGCCACAGCAGCAGAGATATCATGTCCTTTCTTGGCAATCACAGTAGTTTACTAAGTACACAATGATACAATATAAATGCGGTGAGACATAAAATGAGCTGTGAATTTATTTCATTCGTCTGGTATGTCATAGCAATGAAAAATCAGCAAAGTTGTGCGATTAATTGGCTCGTTATCGCACCGTTACTTGCAACATCACGTACTAGTTACTCTCATAAGTAAAATAAAAAAACAAATACATTAAAAAATTGTCAGGAAAATTGCGAACAATCTGATTGCATTTGCATGAGACCAACCGAGCAGTTTGTGCACAAAATCTTGATATTCGATCGCAGAGTTGGGCTTAATAGTGTGAAGATATTGCAGACTATACATGCATGAAATACTACGTAGATGAAGTATGAAAGGGAGGAAAAATAAATAAAGTAATGGTCGATGGCGGAAACGTGAACGGAGCTTGGAGTGAGGGAGAAAAATAAGAAAGACAAAAACGAAAACCAGTCAAGACAAAAAGTCAATGAGCGCAACGAAGAGGGTGAGGGACTCTTAAGAGCGATTCAAGATTCTTCGCAAAGAAGAATAAACGAGGCGGGGCCGAGAAAATAAGGTGGAAAAGTGAACCTACGATGTAGTCTATGTATATAAAAAGAAAGAGGCCTTGTTCATGGTGAAGCGCATTCTCGGCACCCTAAGCTTCATGAAAGGCAAATCAAGCTCTAGAAGAGGCAAGCAAGCGCTATATTCCAGGATTGCGCCACGAGTTCTTTTACTTATATATTTAAATTTGAAACTACGAAGGGGGTGTGCACACTTACATACCTACATATAACACATCACAATCCACTTTCCTTTTTTTTTTTTATTTCATGTCGAACGATATTTTCTCATATAAGAGATGGATCTGCATTTGTAAATAATGAAAAAACGAAATACAAAACCAGTCGCTTGGTGTTTTTAACCTAAATCGAATTGGGATACACTTAAGCAAATTGCGTTGAACTAATAAATCACTTGGATAACGTTTGGATTGATTTGCATATACCGATCGAATGCCGTTATCGGAACATACCGTGCGAGCGCGGGTTATACGAATGAGATGCTGATGTCAGCGATCCACTTCTGAAATTGCCTTTTTTTTTCTTCTCCCTTGCTTCCTTGTTTTCTCGTTATAAGAATTGTGATATAGGGGAAAAAAAAACATATAAGGCTACACAAAAGTCTAATAAAATCTGAAAATATTGGAAATAATGGCTTTTGAAGGGACTTTTGGTCGTTGTTCAATCGCCGTACGTTTCAAGTCCAAGCTGGGTAGGGGTCAAACGGAAAAGTGTTTTAAAAAAAAATATCCGATCAAAAGGTCCATCTCATGATGTGGATTATATTCCCTTTTATAAAAGAATATGGTGATAAATTTCCGCGGTCACAAGCAACATTTAATACATTGTAGTTTTGCTATTCATGTTTATAATTATTTACAAAAGGGGCATATTTTTGGTGTAAGCATTAGTAATTAAAATTGGATGAGCAAGACTAGAGAAATCGTGACCTTAGGGATGCTTCAGTGATGTGTGACATATAGTGGCGTGTTAGCTCGAACACGATTCAACATTACGAGGGGTGAGAATAGCCTCACGGGTGACGGTCCTACCCAGTGATGTATCGACCAATAAACTGATGTTGGCGTTCGATTCATGAAATGGCCATAGGATCGGTGCCATTATTGGATTAGCCCCACGCGAGCGCTTCAGGGAGTGATACTCCTGACATTTTCGTAACTGTACGGCTGCCTATGGTTTATATACTGAAGAAACAACAATCTACCGCACAAGATACACAACGCCAAAAGTCGTCGGAAAGGACAATAAATTATCCAAAAGGTCGGATTCGACTGTGAAGGAAGGAAAGAAAATAGAAAAGTAGTTGAGAAACAAAAAAAGAAACTGCGAAAAACTTTTCTCAATGTTCATCAAGACACAATATTAACAATGTCTTGGTTCTTCTTACTTGTTCTTTATTTTATTTTCTATTCTTTTTTATTTTTAGTTTTTATTTTCTTTTTTGACGAAGTAAAGCAATTTGGCACCAAACACGATTGGTAAAAGAATGTTTGATGGCCATGAATTTTTTATTTGATGCACTTGAACGATGATGAATGTACTCGAGTTGTAGTGAACGAAGAAACAAACTGACCAAAGAAGTCGATCGTTCAATTAACTCGGTGCACACATACTGAGAGCAGAAAATATCATTCGTGAATAGCACACAAGTGAGCAGTATAGTACGTTTAATTAAGTCACTCTGATTATGGCTCGTGCATTGGACACATATCCTTGGCCTTTATTGTCTCTTAGAACTTGATGAAGATTTGTTCTGTTTCATTCCTTCAATCGATAAAAAAAAAAGAAGAAATATCAGCTGAGTAAGATTATTTAAGAAACTGAAATATATATTTTTATTTCTCGTTTATTTCATAACGGCAATAAACGTCGAAAACTAATTCGAATCCCTAGTATGAATTTCTTGCCTTGCGTTGCACTGTTGAGTTGCAACTATATTTATCTTTCGACCCCTCATAAAACCTCTCTTCTATCCAGACATTTTTATCACTACATTTATGTGCTTTGAAAATTTTAAAGACCAGTGAAAGTGTTTTTTTTTTTTTTTGTCCGTATTCAATACTGTATATTCCTGGTGTGTCCTTGGTAAAGTAAGTCTCGATATTCTTCTAATGCGGTTACTTAGTGAAGAAAAAAAAAATCAATTGGGAATAACGAGAACACATAGGGTGAAAAATAATATTGGAATTGAAGAAACCAACAAAAACAATTATTGGTCAAGGCGGGAGCTGTAGCAATAAGAAAAGTTCAAGGATATATCTCGCATCAATAAAAGTGTGGAAAAAAACAAGAAAAAACACCAGGAAAAAATATATATAAATAGAAAAACTGAGTGTTATATTGGAATTAAGGACAATATGAACAGAGAGAAGCTATATAACGATTTGTATATCCAGCTCTTTCGGACCTCATTTTACAAGTGCGACGTCTCTGAGAAATTTACATTCACGCCATTATTCAAATAGGGTTAGACGGGGTGAAAACTCGCAGGGTGGTATATAACGACGTAATGTGTCTATGTGTGTATATATGTGTAGACATAGAATCTGTACACAAGAGCCGTCGGGAGACATGAAAATACGAGTGTGTCGGCCAACGTCGGAATTGCAACACTCGTTAATCTCGAATCTTTCAGCAAGTACACTCGTAAAGCTCTTGCGGGGTGAAAGGTCATGAGAATGAAGTGGGACAAGAGGATGTGGATGATTTGTATTTTATAAAAATGTTCTGATGATTATACAAAGACAATATTATTTAATATTTATTCTGACACACCCATAACATATAGAGGTATGGTATTGTTGCTTATTTTTATCATAGCAATGAAGAATTATCAATCAAAAGCTTCTACATGACCATCGTTTTCAATAGCTTTTGGTATGGTCATTTACTTATCAGGTCAAGCACATCACCCCATCTATTACCTTCGTCGTAGAACCGGAAGAAATTGATATACAATTTTCTTACGGCCTAACCTCATCCTACACGGCTATGCCAACGATCATTATTACTATTATTACTATATCAAATGACACTGTAAATTTTTTTTCGAATGAGCAATGTGCATGCCTACAAGCCATATTAATGCAAGTAAGTGCTGATGCCGCTGGGTGAATCAAGAGAAGAAAGAGAGAAGGATGTTGGTCAGAAGATAAATAAATAATCGATGAGCGGACGATCTCTCTCCAAAAGAACGGTCGGACGTCTTGAGGCCCGAAAGCCAATTAAGAAATGTTTTGTCCGCCGCGGGAAAGAAGGGTAGGTATAGTAAGAGGAGAGCGCGGTGAAGAAAAGGAAGAAGAAGAAGTAGCAACATCGCCCAGCAACGGATAAGGAATATGGGCAAAGGAGGCAAAAGAGAGCAAGAGTTCTTAAACGAGAAACAGGGATTGAAAGCAAGAAAGAAAGAAAGAGTTGGAGTGGAGATGGCTAACGAAGCGATGGCTTGTGGTGGAAAAAAAGACTGTCGAAGGGCAACGTCTTTTACGTATATGCGCGTGCGCAAAAGGGGAAGAAGAGCATAAGGAGGTAAGCGAAAAAGCTGATCTTACTCAGTGAAAGAGAGTCTTTGATGGTGCTCGCAGCATGAGGCCAACGTGAAGAATCGAATCGCACCAGGGATGGACGCGAATCCCCTGGTGAACCTTATAAAGTGGCTTTCGCGCTCATATAGGCGGCAGAACGGCAGCTGTTTGAGCCAGCAAATTAGTAGCCGGCACGTGATTGGCCAGTTGCCGCCCCGTCTATATCGCAAGACTCCGACACACTGAAGCTCATACTATACGTAGAGATGAAGAAAAAGTTCATCATTTCTTTCGTTTTATTTTTGTTCCTCATACCTTTTTTGGTGATCGAAAAGAGTTCCTGTTTCACTCCTCTTCTCCTGATTCCTCTTGCAATTTACTCCCGATATCTTTATGTCAAAATTTACGAGCAGATAATCATCGAGGGATGTTCCGGCATTTTTCGCGCAAATTATTATTATTTATATATTGCACGCGAAGAATGGAGATATGTATTTGTGAGTTTCACGCGCGCACGCGTATATACAAACGTTGAAGCATCAATTAAATACAGGGGCAGTGCCGGTTGGTACCTCTCGCAAATGACTCTATTATCGATCGAAGATTTCGGGACGAATGAAAAGTAAAAAATAAAAAATTAAAGAAACTAATATGGAAGAGATTGGGTGGATGACCCGTAGATTGAGTCTTTAATCGATACATCGGTTTCTCTTATCCACCATCGATTGATCATTTATATTTATTTATAATTACTACACCATGCGTATTAACTCTTATACTTCTTTATCTGCGAATGAATAGCAACACGAACAAGTTTCTTGCTGATGCTTCTCTTCTCCTTTTTAACTTACATAAATATAATTGATGAAATTTTGTTTCATAATAAATTAAAAATATTCTACAAGTTTGTTTATTCAGAATATTTAAAAATAATATTTATAAATGGTTTTGATATGTAATATACTACTTTTATCGAATGAAATTATTTATTTTCTGATGATTTTGACGTCATCAAACAACAAATAAGGAGTTGTTTAATATACATATACCGCGCATGGGTCGGAAGATCAGAGAGGATGTCATGGATATCTCATGCAGCGTGAGCGAAACCAAAGCACGACTTCTAGACTTTGCATCACAACGATCCACGTATCTCTTGCGATGCTATATAACAAGCAAGGATCCACATACAGCCAATGTAATCCTATTGGCGATGCGATTCTTGTATGTATATGTATATACACACGATTGCCTCACCACAACAGAGTGAGCATCTCGATGAAACCGCCGGAGAACAGCCAAACGATCGTAAATCCTCACTAGCAACCGTCACGGCGGATCCAACGAACATACAAGCGTATAGTAAAGGTGTACGAACCCTCTTCGCGGTGCCCTTACTATATCCACTAACTCTATATATGCCTTATAGGCGGGTTTCACATCTTCTCTCATCGACTCCCGCCGTGTTACGCCGCAGGCTCAATCCTGATTCCCTCGAGGTGTATATATCTCTAAAAAGCCTATAGGTTACTAGCTGATTGTATTTATATTATCGCTATATGCTACCTACTTCGTTTAACGAAGAAGACAGATTTTAAATTTAACTGCAACCCTTTTATCGATTACTATGTGGTTCTGTCCACAGTGTAGATTTTTGTTTTGTCTGTGGCTGTGTATGTATCAGAGAAAATGAATTATAGGATATATCTGAATGGCGATACGAGGTCAAAGACTTGACTTATTCACACCTATTGTTTAATAGCTGGGTTATTTACCATCAGTTATTTCTATAGCAATTTTGCATATTGATTAACCACATATGGATTATATATCTAATCGATGATGAAGAATTTCAATGCTTTGTTCTGTAGTTTGATTAACGTTCTCAAAGTAATAAATTCATATCACGGATTTGGTATCTAGTCAGGATAAAGCCATTATGGATTATGATTATATATAGAGGTGTGACTCTGAATTGTATAATTTAACGTGGTTTGTCATTTTAAGAATATTCATTCTTTCTATACTGTGTTTTTACTCACTCGCAGCGAAGATTTATCGGTATACCTCGATATGTAACGCAGTAGGGTTCTGGTTATTCTTACCTGAAACAAAAATAAAACATCTTTTAAAATTATATGAACATATTTTTTTATACAATTTTAATTTTAAATTATTATTTGATTGCAAGTAAGTTTTTTGCAGAAATAATTATTTTTAATTCCATAGTTTTTTTCCTATTCAAAATTATCGTTAAAGTCGCCAATTTTTTTTAGTCAACTGAATGAATTTAAAAACAATTACCAATGCCATAAGTGTCACAATTAATTTTGGAGTTTGGCAGGTGCATGTTGGAATGATTCAAGAGATCAATGATATACGCAAGCTTTTGGAGAGTGATATTGATGACAACTGAAGGGAATCAAACACACAAGAAATAACTTTTGGTAACGTGGACCAATGAGGAAAAAGTGGTTAGTAAACTGCGCACCTGAAGAGTCTCGCCATCATGTCGGCGTCAAGTTTTATTCTCGTCTCTTCCCCCTTATATATACTTTCTTCGTTCGAGATCTTCCAATTCGCAGGCGTGCGCGAGATGGCAATGTAACGAAGCCGCTTGACATTCGCAGTGAGAAAAAGTTGAATGCGCCATGATAAAAGAAATAAGAGAATTGGAAAGGGAACAAGAGGATACTCGGCACAAATGACGACGAAAGAAGCTGGCGAGTCACAGCTATAAGTATATTGGATCCAAAGAAAAATATAAGACGCGGTGACGGCGGTTAGTCGAAGGGGGAGAAGGGGGCCTAATGGTCCGCAATTAAACGATTCGTATCAAAGAGCGACGCCGCAAGCGCACGCGGGAATGTCGCGAACTAGAAGCTCGGCAATTCAACGCGCAAGCGAGTAAGATTTGAGGTTGGCTGGTTAACTCGCTAGCAACACCGTCGGCGAATTGGTGAAGGTATATATTGGCCAACCAAGACCGAACTAAAAGTCTTACGGTGAAGGAAGCGAGAGGAAAGGAGGGACATCTAGAAAAATCTCGGCCACGTCCAATTCCATCTCATTAGCGAGAAAACGGCAGCTGATGCTTGTCTCAGCGCAGAACGCAAGAAGAAGCCTTCGACCAACCATGTAAGGAACCGGTCCTTCTGTTTCCTATCTATAGACGGAATATACCCCTCGAGAGAAATGTATACCGGGTGTCGCTCACATGTTTATATATAATATTCCTCTGTCTCCCTTTCCTTATTCAATGGTATTCTCATTTCAAAATGCGAAAATTTTTTGAGCGCTAAGTGGGCACTTGTGATTTTTGTCCATTATCTCAATGACAGTGGAATGCTATAGCACTTTTTCTATTCAAACGGGGATGGACTTTGATGGTTAATAAATACTCTCTTTTATTTTTTTTTTTTTTTTTTTGCGTTACTCACTCTGCCACTGTCATGATTCTATACCATGCAACTGTGAAGGTATATATGAGATTAGCGGATAAGACTCTTGCGAAGCGTTTCACCACACCTGGTCGCTTTACTGGTGAACGTGGCACGATTAATGTACTAGATGGTGAAGAAGAAAAAAACACACACACGATCGAATTCTCGTGATTTGATATCATGTTTCTTATATACTGATGAAGGTTTGTATAATACTCTCACATTTATTTGCTCTGCCGATTTTAACACCTCAGTCATGTAAATTTTACAATTGTTACTTATAAATATTTTTCATTGTCGTACTAATTAATATTATCGTGAAATATAATTTATAATTAAATATATATTTACTCATTGTCATTCGGTATGAAACACCCCGTACATCTGTGACGTACATGTATGTGTCTGCCATGTCGCTAAGTATGTCGCCCTCAAAAAAGTATATAAAACTTGCACATATGTATACGTGAAAACGTGCGGCAGTAGTGTGTACATGAATATGCGCTGGCCGGCAAAACAAAGCGAGCTCGTTAGGAGGCACATTGGCAACGAGTATCTGCTGTGTGCATGGCTTTTGCTCTGTCTCGTTCTACCATTTGCTCTGTGTTGACGCTCGACTCTGTTTGTAGCTGCTGTGCACTCTTTACCCGTGGGGGTAGATATAGAGAGGTACATCCTGCTCGCGGCGGTCCCTCGACGCACGCGGCTACAAAACTGTATGGTGGTTACTATACGATCGAGGAGAGTTTGTAGCTGTGTTATACGATGACTCGTTCACGCGCGCGAGAAGGACGAAAGATGAAAATAAAAAATGAAAGGAAGAAAAGAGCGAAAAGAGTGGGCATCGAGTTATAATCGGACATGTTTTAGCTTCGATCGCGCGGCTCGGATGAACAAGCGGGGACGGGTAATTGCCTCCACAGTTCTTCGCCGTCATCGATATATGTTTCTTTTTTACATACATATAGTTAACTTAAGTACAAAAACGATCGATTTATAAACAAAACAATTATAAATATATAAATACGCATCTCATCATGTTTAAACTATATAAACATTATCTGGACAAATTGTTAAAAGCAATGAAATATAATTATCCATGATGCTATAATAAAACCTGTTCTACTTGAAACGATTAAAATTATGTTAAGATCATATAAGATTCGTATCCCTATTTAAGGCGAGTATAATTTTCAGATAATTATTAATCGACAATATAGATTTTAATGAGGAGAAAATTTACTCCTTCTCCCAGATTAAATATATATCACAAGATTCTCTAACCAGATAAATATTAACAATTCTCACGTAACTATATTATTTTTTGCAACATCATATTTATAATATGTATTTATACAAATATAGCACGACGACTATTTTTTTTTTGCCACATCGACCGGGCCTTTACTTTCCGCATCACGTTGCGGCAGTTTAAGATCATACACGTCCCTCCAATGTGGTATTGGATATGAGATATGAAGTCGAGCACGTAAGACTGGTTATTGGCTTTTCCCTCCTCACATTAATTCCTCACTGGCGCGGCAAACGCACGCATTCTTCTTTGGTCCTCATTTATAACTATCATTCTGTCTTTTCTCCTCGCTCTCTCGTCAGTGCCTATCCCAGTCACCATTATTATTTTATTACATATCTGTTGAAGTTTCGTGCGGCACGACTGCCAATCCCCAACCCCCTCATTCCAACGACTTGCATGGTATATATCTTTCCCCAAACAGTTCACGAGTTATTCAGAAATTAAAACCTCTTCATGATACAACTTATTCGCTATAATGAAAATAAAAAAAATATTTCATGTTAAAAATTCTTGAGTTATTGATAATTGCTTTTATTTATTTATTTTTTTTTCTTCTTAACTGTATAATATGTCATCTTGATATAATGTAAACATGGAAGAGGCCAACGTTTGCCGAGCAAAATGGTGGACAAGACATGACCACGTATATCTTTCTTCTCTCTTCTTCCCTCTTTCGCTCTCGTGATACACCACGGCGGGTGGTTGGTAGCTGTAGCTAACTATTGAATGTGATTAAACTCGAAGACTAAATTATCGTCTTATTAATTCCGATTGCTTCATCAATGCACATGCATACAAATACAGACATACGTATATGCATAAAGTGTAACATATATCCATGTTTTATTTTATACACAATCTTCTTAAGCTTTGTCGGTTGAACAAAATATTCACGCTTCTCTTTTATTCTCTCTTCGCATAACGCAACGGCAGCGAGATGAAAAAAAAAATTAAGAGAGAAATATTCTATATCGAGGACACGTTTGCCGATAAAGAGTGCGCCCAAGATCCTTCATATACGCGCGGCGAACCACATAACTCCTTATATACATTTGCCCAGCCTCCAAATGGGCCCATGCTGTCTCGCGTAGGGGGAGAGCACACACGGCACACACAACAGCGGACAAGCGGGAATAAAAAGAAAATATGGGAGGTGATCGGCCTCTTCTCTTCTTTCACTCTTTCACTGAGGTGGAGTCATACGAGAGATGGCGCGGTGTACGCGACGAAAAGAGAACGCGATGAGAAAGGGAGTTAGGAATAAAAAGGGCTAAAATAAGGAACGAGTTTGAATGCGATGAACAAAAAAAAAATAGATAAATAAGACGAAGAAATAATAAAAGAAGAACGCAAAAAAAAGTGAGGAGAAAGAACGAATGATGCTAAAGCCACGCTTGGAACATACATATCTCTCTCTCTCTCTCTCTCAAGCTTCGTAGGACGAGTTTATGCGATTTTTACACTCGATCTGATTTTTTGGCGGCGCGCCTCGCTCTCGCGAGACAGATATATGTCCCAACAGCGTACAAGAGTCCCGCGAGTATAAAGACATCGAGGCAAAGGCAACGAGAATTCCTCATCCCATTCTTGGTGCCTTTTTCTCTCATGTCGTTCCCTCTCTTTCTTTTTTTCTGTATTCATCTCATCAGGAATCATCCTTTTCCCTCTGCCGCTCTGCTTCTTTTTCTTCATCGTCTTCATTGTTCTTTATCATTTTTTCTCCTACCCATTGGACGCACAATCATGCTCTAATGTCACCATACTTGGAATATATTTCTCTCTGTCTCACGGATAAGAACTATATGCTTATTTTTATACTTTGTACCATTGCATTGGTCCAAATACAATAGAATAAAATGAGTAGAGGTGAAAAAGAAGAAGAAGAAGATGAAGAAGCAAAAACAAAAAAGAAGAAAAGTTAAGGGCTTCGTCCATAACCGGTTCAATCTTTCTTCCTTGCGACCTGTCCCTGGTTCTCCCTCGACCAACCGTCGATCGTCTAACTTGCCGACTTGCCTCGTATCCAGTCTACATGGTTATAGATATATTTATGTGTATAATCCAACGGCCAGCCACGGTAATAGACTCCCGCCCAGTTTCTACGCCAGATAACTTGACCATCAATGATTATGAACAATCTTCAATTATGTTTACTTACCTGCACCTACATACCCAATCCAATTATTATATTATATAAATAATGATTGTATTAATGCTTCAACGCGTATAATAGACGTTTTAAAAATTCCCCATGGTGTTTCTTTGGAGGAATAAAAAATTAAGATTGCAATCCATAAAAAAAACAATACATGTTTGCGGGACGAATGTGAACAATATATTATACATTTATATCCATACATCAATGTATTCAACCAAAAATATATACATGCAATCGCCCACAGAGTTTACCACTATTACCCTTATACTCCTCAGCTCACGCTAGCTCGCTCAAGTGCAAAAGTAAACGCATATAAAATCTGAAGAAGAACATTGAAACAGCATCCACTCATCACACGGCGTGCAGCCGCCTTTTACATAAGCAACCATGCCGCCCGGCGGCAACACCGAACGCTTTTACAACTCAATGCACGAGAGCACACACAGACGTAAAGGCTTGCTGCATTTCTCTCCCTTTTGCCAACCACAACCTCAATCTTTTCCTGTATTCTCTTCCACCCAATGTTTTGTTGTATCTCCTCACTTGTTTTAATTCATTCTCTCTATATCTTTTTCCTTCAACCAAACGAACAACTCTCGTTCACCATTCAAGCATATACGTATATACATATATGTACACATACATATGTATAAAGATATGGAATACGTAGCGTGTAGCATACACCCGATTTCTCTCTCTTCCACGACATTGTTCCATACATTTTTCACTCTCCCCAAGCGGCATATATACCCACCTCATTCACATATCATCCCACTGGCAATACAAACCTTGTGAAGTGCGTTATACCCACGCGATCTTCAAGATGTATCACCGTGAAAGATCCTGATCATTCTTATGGTGTGTTAAGTGTATATGGTGTATATTTATATCCAATGAACCATTTCGATGAAGTAAAAATATATTTATGTAAGGAATCTTAATTAAAATTCATTCAAATCGCTGATGCATTAGTTGAAAAATAGTTTTATCAAATAATATTAATTAATTATCATCATATTGTTATATATGTCATCATGAAATAAATGTAATATGTAGTATAATTGTTTATTGATGTGAATATTAGAATCATAGTCATGTCCTTGAGACTATTATATGTATATAGTTGGAATTCTAACTACGTTCCAACATGTATTACCCACAAAACTCGAAGGGAAACTTTCCCTGGTATAGAAGCGTATGAGTATGTTTCCCCTATATACAGACAGGGAACTTTCAATTTCCTTCGAATTCTAGTTCCAATCTTACGAGTTCCACAAAGCAAAAGAAAAATCGATTGGCCTTATACGAGGTGTCGTTATCCAGTTATCCTGGACGATTCCTTAAATTGATTTCCAAGTCCTCCAATACCAACTCAATGAGATAGGTATTACATATATATATATACACACATCACTATTGTTATCTCTGAGCTCTTCCATCGAATTCTCTTATTCACTCATTTCCTCCAAGCATCGTCCCCACGAATCTATTTTTCTTTTCTTTTTATTTATTTTTTTTTCTTGTTTTTCGTTTCGATTTTTTTCCCCACTATGAACGTCAACTTTTTTTTTTATTTTGTTTTGTTGATTTGCTCGCTGCTATATGCATATACTGACTTTTAATTCCACTGTTTTAACGATATCAAGCGCAGTTTAAAATACCCACCCCATAGTCGAGTTGGTAAATAAATATTGTGACCGCTACACTATACTTTTATCCTGCCACGCGTGAATCAATCTTTCAATTAAATGAAGATTTATATAGGCTACTGTTACTCACAATATACTATAGTATTACAGTAGTATCAAACTGTTGGGGTGCGATATGAGTATTTATACCGTGAAACAACTGTAGTTTGTTTATTCAGGCGAAAACGGACTGAAGAGAAAGAGAAACGCGAGATATTGCGACGGCTAGTGTAATTTTAAAAAAATAGTTCAGTTGCCGTGAGATACGAGCGAGTTTTACGGGTAATGAGATGAAAATAGAAGTCTCTTTTCCATCTACACTCTCTACAAACATATATGCAGCACTCAAACTGATAGAAAAAAAAATAATAGTACACAAATGATGCAGTTGATGCACTGTAATATTTCAACGAGAGAAACATATAAATCTGATGATAAATTTTCAGAACTTATGGTGTATTCATGGCTCGGTGATTTTGACGTGAGAGTAAATTTCAAAGAGAGGATGAGAAACGTTTACGTGGCGATTAATCGATTCGTTTGAGATGTAATTCAAACGCCGGCCCGTTCGAACAAACCATCATGTCCCCAGGGCCAAGAGGTTTATGTCTGAAAAAGCTTTATGTCTTCATTTCATGTTAATTTACAAGTGATTTATATCAGTTACACATACACACAACGCATATAAACGTTCAGTTGACTAAAAGAAATTGTTATGAATCGGTACATATTCATGTTGTTATACACTTTTCTCATCTCTATGTACAATAATATGTCGTATTGATTTCTCATGATAAATGTTTAAAAAATATAATCTCATTTATCAATTACTCTCTCAGGAGCTGTGATAATAAATGCCATTATTTATCGACAGTATAAATCCATTTATAACAATAAAAATTAACATAGTCTTCAATCCTATTGATTAATTACTATTAATATTATAAGAATTATTAGTATGTAAAATAATAACCATCATTTGTATGTTGCCGTGTGCTATGACCCGAGTTTATCAAATAAACTTTGGTCTTTCATGATGTATACATATGTATATATATATATATATTTGTGTAGCGTTCCAATGAAGCGTCTCTCAAATGGCGTCCGACGGTCGCCACTCAAGTAATATAATCACACACATGCACAGGCAAGTTTGTGCGACTTCACAATTTTTATTTTACTTCACCCCTTATAAATAAAATCCAAATAAATGTTTTTATTATTTTAATGCGTCATGCTGTGCTATGAAAATAACTTAGAAATGAGGCAGGCAAAATTAAATAGCGCGACACGTTGGCAAAATAATGTGAGTAAGTGCGTATACATAGTATATGTAACCAAGCAATTCATCAAAATGTGCGTGGTTCTCTCTTAAAATGTTTTCGAAAATATATACAAGAATAAATTTATAAAGGAACTCCATTGCAACGGATCTATTAATCACTGAAATAAAACGAGTTGGCAGCTAACAAAATATATGCATATATTCTATCAATAGATTGAGCATTATTAGAAGGTCATGGGCAATAGACGCGCGTTCAAATATGTATTTAAATATTTATTAATTTGTGTTAAAGTGTATAATGTCTGTGAAACGCGTAATCAAACTACTTAGGTAATTTAAACATCAAAGATAAGTATGCTAATATTACTCAGTCTCGTGGTTGGTTTGACCGCATTGGTTCACTGTGCTAGTGAGAGCCAACCGCACATGATGGTTGTCATGGTCAAGTACTATTCGATGTACAATACATTCTCTAAGCAAATTTTAATATTTAAATTAATAATTCAAGGTGTATTTTACTTAATTATATGAATTATATGAATATACTACTCATCAAACCGATCATTATTTAGCTTCACCCTAGAATAATTTATTTAATGAAACACCCTCATATTGGCAATTTAATTTGCATACACAAATATATGAATCTTATTAACTGCAGATATTTGAATGAAATTGTAAATTATATATATTACAAATTGAAATGCTCAGAATATATTTATGCTATGTGTTGATGAGAAAAATATTTAAGTAAGTCAAATATAATCGGGAAAATGTAATGAATATATTATTTTCTGCCTCAATGTGTGAGAAAAAATACAAAAATAAAATAAATAAAATCGTAGGCATATATCTTCCGTGAAGTCATCTCATATGATAATGTGGAAATCATGAGAACACGTGAATAAAATATAATTCCGACAAAGATTCTCAATTATTTACCCACCAATATATTCTGTTTTTATTTTTATATAGCGAAGTTCATGTGAATTTGGGTGACAAATCTTGGCATCACCTGGTGCTTATCAATATTCGTCTCACGTTACGATGCCAGGCAAGAAATATAAAATATGAACACTAAAAGGGTCAACCAATAAGGAGCCACAGGATAAAAACAAAAAAATTTTGACTGGCCGGATGCGACTAATCCTGTTGTTGAATGTAAGGCCGAAAGGAAAAACGGGAAAAAAAACTTGGCCCTGTTTAAAAAAAGTATTGCAGAATTCTGATGAGTATACGATCCATCCATCGTTCAGCATCGACACACGGACACTCTCGCGTATCAAGTCACGTGCTTCACATTCACATGTGCGCGCGAGAGCACACATAAGATGGCCACGATATACCGCGCATGACAGTATATTTTTCAAGCAAAAGCTCAATGGAATGAAAAAACTATTCAAATTATCGCGTAGAAATATTTTAATCATTACAAAAATAACAATAGTCACTGAGGATCCAGTCGAAAAAAACGATTTTTTCGCGACTCTTCGCATAGAAAATAGAAAGTCAACAGACTTTAGAAATGTACCGGCAATGGCAATTCAGCCATATTCTGTTTCTTCCTCCCCTCCAATCTAAGCTGCGCAGGAACCCTCGACGCAACAGCTCCTGTGGGCGCGGGGTTCTTCGCATCGACCGGTTTCCCGCGACATGTGGTGTGGTGTTTGAGAAACACGAAATGAATCCGCGAATAGAAACGGACGTGCACGAACATTCACGAGCGCCATATTGTCTCGACGCCGGTTGTTTCAGTGTTACAGGCGCGCACGCTCGTTCCGGCGCCGCCCGTGTATATTATCTTAATAAAACACATAGTGACTACATATATATACCGAGTTAAAAGTTACGAAACGTGCTTTATACAATCGCGAAAATAATTGACAATATTAAAATAGCTGCGAGAATATTTGGAGAAAATAATTCGGTGTCTGATCAATTAAATGACAAAGAGGTTGGAGAGAACGCGACGACTGGTGGGGGATAAAGAGATGGCGCAATGTGGCGACGGCCATGATTGCTACAACATGGGAACACCGTGGTTTTTCGTTGGATAGAATTTCAACAATGATATACGGATTTGTTTATATTATCGATATATAAATTACTACAACTGATGATACTATTGAAGAAAATTAATTGCAACGAATTCTGTACCTGGGATGATACGGTAGACACACTTTCATGTTCGATGCCAGTAGAACAAACACATCACCGATTCTTGCACGTCTCTTAACTATATTCCCTTCTCAATAATTTTACTCTCAATGCGACTGCGCAATAGCACAGTTGATATAAGAGTCAAAAAGTATTTAATATTTATAATAGATAAATATAATTACCCACTATCATTAATTATATTCCAGTATTTTATTTGATTATTTATTTGTTTTTTTTTTTGTTGATTCATTGTTTAGTATTTTAAATTCTTGTATAGCATGAACGAAATGTTAAATAAGATGAATGCACATGTGATGCATTATCTGAATGAAATATTCATGGCACGATAGATGTATTGAAAAGGGTTCTAGACCTTGCGACCTCTTATTTCTATGTCCACTATGTATATACAACCATCCACCTGTGAATTATTGATGTTACAGTATTCAGATAAAAGCTAAAAGCCTTTTCTGTGAAATCACGATTTTTATATTAATCTTGACGGTATACAAAACTTGTACCAGTATAATTTTTATGATCATCAAATTATTTAGTTTGTTTTTTTTTTTCGGTTGTATCCACTGGAAATGAAGACGAATATAGGGTCTGTAAATGGAATTCAGCTTGAATAATAAATTAATATATATTTTATTTTTTGTATATAAATAAATCAGTGGGATAAGTCAAATACACATAAAATTGCACATATAGGTAAAACAGGCAATTCCATGACAAATATTCCTCGCGTGTTTGATATCCGCGCGCTCTGACAAAGAATTTCCGTACAGATGGTCAGAGTTCTATATGTCTCGTAAATATATGCAAATTGGAGAGTAACTTTGTTCGAAACAGCCTCGATGTCGTGTATATATGTTTACATGCGCATCGCGCTTTCTGTACATTAGTGTGCGTAAACTTTGAAACACACTGATGATGTAAAATTGGTATTGTCTTTCATGTCGAGTCATTCGTAAAGCGAACAGCGTTTATTACACGCACAAGACCAGAATTTTAAATCTACACTATCAATAATAATATTCGAATTAGTTTTTAGCAAGGTTATAAAATCAAGGTCATAAATTTAAAACCTAAATAAAAATATATATTACAAGTCAGTCACCTCAATTAAGTTTTTAAAAATATATAAATATTAATCTATGATGTATCGAAAAAATGGTTCGAAAATAAAGTAATCAAGATAATAAGGAACACGATGAATGTGAAAAAAAAAAAAGGAATATCAATAATACGTCCCTATAATTTTCGCATGGAAAGACAGTCATCTCGGACCTCACTTGAACTCCTAGGAAACGACTGTGGGTTATAATACGGGACTTTGTGTGCGCGGGCGAGAACGAACGCAACCGGAGTTTCCGCGGTAGAGGTTAATTTACGCGAAGTCGGGCAATAAACATTGCGCCTCTCGCTAGAGAATACACGAGCGTAATATATATCTGGTTGAGTGCAATGCAAGCGCGCAAGAATGAGAAAGATGAAGAGAGTAGAGCTGGTGAAAGCGAAACACATTTATGCGAGATAAAGCCGAGTACGAGAGAGAGAGAGACAGAGAGAGGTATAACGACAAAGTGCGTTTGTGTGTATATAGACGAAAACGGTAAGCATACGCACGTACAGAAGCAGCAACAGTAGCCGTAGTGTGCCGGTTAATTAGGGTTTAAGTTTATGAGGTGCAGGCGCGCCATTCGCACACCCTCTCCCGCGCGCGCAACCCCCGTCGTGGCAGCCACCACCCCCTTCCCTTCATATCTCCCAACACCCTCGTCCAACATTTTTCCCCTCATCCCAATTCTTCTCTTTATGTATGTATATGTTTGTACATTGTTACAATAGCATAAACTATGCGGCATTCGCGTGCTTTCGCTTTCTCTATATAGTTATATTCTTAGTACCTATATGTACATATGTAGGAACTTTGACATAATGAAAGAGAAATAAAGACAATGAAAATATAAATGTACAAACGATTTTTTTTTTGATTGTTTAATCTCAAAGAAAATTTTGTTTTTTTTTTACGATAATTTATATTTTCTGTGATTTAATATTTTTATACACTTATCACTCCATTCTTTTCTGGACGTATAAGGAGCTAGATGATTTGTAAATACTTCAAGTGGGCTTCAAGTGAGTAGATGAATGCGTCATTGCATATATATTTCTAAAAATAAACTTTGAACACGGAGGATATATACATGATATTTAGCTTCTTTTTGGGCGACCAAGAGACCATGAGAAACATTGCGCACGCCTTCTTCATTCGAGAACCTGCTTGGGCCTTAGCAACGTAAAGATATATATGTTTTTTATACAGCAGCCGACGGATAAAATAACGGTCTGAATATAACAATGGATAATATCTATTAAATTATTGCTAAAATTCAGTGTTGAAATGACATTTACAAAATATATATTATTGTGTGATGATTATTTTTATTATGAATTATTGTTTCGATAATTATTGTAAGTATAGTGCACTACAGCAGGATATACAGAATATTTTTTTATATATCTTGTATGAAATTAAAGGTTTGTTTTAATCTGATAAGGAATAGAAATAATGAGAGGTGATGGTTAAATCTTAAGTACAGACAAGTGGCGTGCGTCGTTGTCAGTGTTCGTATCGCTATGAAATCTGTTGTCGCAGGTTGGTTTAATGTTTATATGCGACTTCCTTTGCGTGTCGCAATGCCACTGTATGTATACGCCCTTGCAATGAGACAAAAAGCTACGAAGATAAGAAAAATCACTCGAGCTGTTCAGTGCGTAAAGTCGTGAACTCTGCAAACGAAATGAGTTTTCTTCATTTTTTTTTCTTCCATAAAGAGAAAAAATTTTGAAAAAAATTTGTATACAAAGAATCAGATTCCGAAATAAAAAATTGGGGTTTCCATTTAAAATTTTGAAGTTGCCCCCCTACCCCACTCACTGGGAGAAGGCGGAGGGATAGAATTCGATATCAAGGAATAGATTTTCAAAAAATATTAGATACGTATTTTTCGATTTTTCGATTTGACTGGTACGCGTTACGAAATTTTTCTCTGTTCTCATCTTTTTATAGCACCCTGTAAATTATTATAATTTAAAAAATATATTAAAACAATTTTTATTATCATGCACTTATAATATAGAATAAATGTACCCAGCTCTGATATATTGCATTGCAACACTTGTAATACCGCTGACAGCAGATGCATTATCTATGTGTACCTGTAAACTATCTATAGCTATATTACATTTGCACAGATATATATATAAATATATGTGTGAATAACGAGTAGATATATACTTCCATCCTGCGCCATGTAATTAAATCATGCCGACGGTTTTGCAATTAAACTCGATTATTTGCTCGTCGCAGACCGGCCCTCGCCTCCACCCTCAATTTAACTCTTTCATCCCTACTTTCTCTTTTCTCTCTTTATCTACTCTTCTACACACAGCACACACTATCCCGCCCTCCTCGACTGCACATTCACACCCTTTGTCGACTTAACCTCGCGCAATATCTTTCGCTGTTGGTCCCGCGGCAATTCAGCTACTACACTGGCTCTCGGTCACGCTTATACTCTCTCCCAGTTTCTCATTCTCTTTCTTAATTATATATGTATATGAGGGAGTGTACGGGGTAACGTAATATTGCCACCTGAATAAGCGCATAGCGCCCGAATTATACGTATATATTATTTGGGAAAACATTAAAGGCACTCGAAAGACAGCTTTAATTATAATGTCGCAGAGAGTGGATGATTTAAATTAGCGAACGATTTCCGTTTTATTATAAAACTTTACGGTAGTTGATGTTGAAATGAAATTCTTCAACGATTTGTTTAGATATAAATCAGGCGATAATATATATAGCAAATTATCATTATAATCTTAAAATATAATAAACTTTCTTAGTTAACATTCACTGCTATACTGTCCAGATTTATTTATATACAATACACAATTAACATCAGTAAAGACATTTTGTAATAGTTTACCGCCCATGTATTTTCCATCCGTTTATGTTTATGGCAATTTTTTTCTTTTTTCAATTATTTTACATATGCATGTTACACTTGTTTGTAAATATGTATACATCGTTTCCTTGTTACTGGAAATATATATTCCATAGCAAAATTTATATACACTTTATACTATAGCACTATCCTATCAGCTATATCTTTTGCTCCACTCACTGACGAAACTATGTATTGTAGGCAAAGTTTACGGATGCAGATTGGCCTGCCGATATAACTTACTGCCCCATCCAACCAGTCGTGAATCCATTTCCCAACAATTTACTGGCGTCCTGGACGAAGAACTGTTTTGAAATTTGCCCAAGCGCCGCCACTGCTGTTTCGTGAGATATTGAGTTACGCGACGAATTTTTTGGACGTATTCGAATAATTTATTATCCACTAGAAAAATTACTTGATGAGCATATTCGTGCATTTATTGAATAGGTAAATATACGTCAAGTTCTAAATAATAAATTTAACGATATTCATCGGCATTCAGAGGTGTTGGGATGATTTTTACTAGCTGCCTTTTTTTTTTTTTTTTTGTCCATTAATTAATTTTATCTTGGACCGTTACGTACGGCAGGTGACTCTCTCGAGGTCAAAGACGCAAGTGTCATACTACGGATAGGTACGGTAGGAGAGTTTAAGTCATGGTACGTTGCAGACAATAAAACGATTTGACCGCAAGACTGTGGTACATATCCAAGCTTACTCACCGCAGTGGTCCAAATATAGACCAAACAATAATATTCTTGGATAATTTACGATGTCCATTTCAAATTGTCGAAAACCGTCGACATTTTTCCTTTTTACACCTGTACTATATTGATCTGAATTGTTGATTTATGAAATACTTTTATTAATTTTACTGAAATATATTGGAAATAAAAATGAGATAATTTATTTTTCAGACCGATATGTTTTTTTTTGTGAAAATAATTGAAAATTGTGTTTTATTTGAAGGAAAAAACTTTCACTAGCCAAATTCGAGTGACCCAAAACTTTCTCCTTTGCGTTTTTTTGTCCTGTAAAACGTATACTTTTAAAGAATATATCTTAGAAAAAAATAAAAAGGAAAAAGAAATGCTAAAGAAATGTTCTGCACTTTCACCAATGAAAGTTGTGCCCAGTTCTCAATCTTATTTTTTTACATCCCTAAAAGCTATGTATATCCATGTTTTATTTTTTTTTAGAGGTGTTGCATAAAAAAAAATAGAAAGTTTTAAGGATCACTGAAAAAATTCTCTACCTCTAGGATCATAAAAAAATAAATGTTAGGTAAGAGCTATGCATACCCTCGTATGTTTCCTCTCATCACTGTATACATTTTCAAAAAGAAAAAAAAAATATTATTCTCTTTCCTAATTGATGGGCTCAAGATGAAAATAATATTACTTTACGACCCGCATTCTGACTAAACTCACAATATAATTGTAAAAATTTTATTGACGCAATAAACCTTGCATAAAAAAATTGTCCGTACAATTAAATTATATCTGAAATAAAGAGAGTAAATTTTATTTGCTGTCAGGAATATTGTGCTTCTCTATTTCTCTAATATTTCCGTCTCTCTTGTCTCTTGTGCGGTGGAGGCAAAGCAGAGGATGCGACAATATCCGGCACCCCGGCGTCCGACGACTGATAACACAGAGGGATGTTTATGTGTCCGTTCATATAACGCACCCTGTTTCACGAAACACTCTTGCAACTCATTCGATTCATCAACGAACAAATGTAAAAAAAAAAAACCAACTATAGAATGAAGCCACAAATAATATAACAGAATAAATGAAAGAGAAAAACATAAGTTTATATATAGCAGACAAACATATCGATAACAATCAATCAATTAATCTTAGTATCCTCTATAAATTCAACTCGATGTCTCTGTTGCAGTAATTTTTCATTCCTTTTTATTGTTTGTTTCTTTTTTGCGATCTACTCTCTTCCATCTTTTCGTTCTTGTGCATTTCTTGCTCCCATCGTTTCTTTCCGCATCTGTATGTAAATGCCGCGAGCTAGAGAATTTTCTTTTCCGGGATGTTGTAATTTAGTCGCAAAGACTAGGGACGTGCGATGGTGAACGAGTACAAAAAAAAAACAAAGAAGTGAGGGTGGTTTACCTCTCTCGGCCATACTTGGCAAGCAAACTCCAATGTGAAATGTATTATACCCCTACCTCCATTCTCGGATCGAAAGTCTATTTGCGAAACTCTCGAGAATAATTCAAGAGTCCTCTTGCGCCTTCTGCCTGTGATATAAATCATCTATGGCCACATCAGAATTTGAGTTTTTATTAAAATTTTTATTATAAAGTAAAACAGTGGTTATTTAATACCGGCCACGCCCTAAAATTTTTGCGTATTGGCCAAAAAGCTTGAAGCCAGTAATAAATCAACCAAGATAGATGTATTTACGATGGGTAAAAAATAAGACAGAGAAAATGGTAAATGGGAAAAAGAGGATGGTGAATAAAACGTGGCTGGTGGCAAGGAGATAGTGAGATACGAATACAGTATAAGGGGTGGTAGCTTTTCTATATATAGGGGGAGTGCGAGGTATAAACGAAAGGAGAAGAAGGACGGCAGGAGGGTTGCGTTTCGTTTCTACGTCCCCGCAGACTGGTGCCGCGTCCAACTCGGCTGATGTACGACTCCCTCGCGCATAGCCGAGCGGCATAACTTTTATCTTATACCAGCTCAGCGTGATCTTCGCGAGTCCCAACGTGAGATCCCGAGCGATATTATACATCACCTACCACCCGGTTTGTAGTAAGAGAAAATAGACGTCTTTTCTCTTTCCTTCTTTCATTTTCCCGGGTATGCCAACCATCCCCACCTTCTGCTCTCTCCCTTTTTCCAACGAAAGAAGAAGTACGAGAGGGGTAGATGGTACGTGAACGGTTAACGCACCCATTTCACGCCTCAAGAAGCATTTAGCTAGCGCTTTTACCTCATTCAAATTCTAACCAAATTCACTGGTACGTCAACCCTCACGCAGAGAGATAGTATACACATTCTATTTACCCAGTGATAGAAATGATAGGTAAAAATAAGGGGGATGAAGTGTAGAAATGAGGGTGAATGAGTGAGAGAAGAGCGAGAGGGATTTTAAGATGAATATAAACATTATTCTCACATCTTGAAATTCGTCGCTGCTATTATTATGCTTATGTACATCAGCTACTTCCTCGAAATGTGATCCCCTTATTCTTATACCCCCTCGAGCTCCTGTTTTTTTTTTCTTTTTCGACGTGCCCGAATGAATAAACGATTTTTATGAAAGTATATAGAGGGTGGAATGATTATTTGCAGAAGCGAATGAAGACACTGCGGATTGGGGTGAGCGTGTGTGAATGATTATCCCACCTATTTTACAGCTCATGTGTGTTTTGCATCATTCAATTCATCCCCGTGTGGTTATCCAAACTCTCCTCAGTCTTCTCTCATTTCCACATCGAGTAAAAAAAATGGCGAGTGTATAAGTGTCACATTTTTTTTTCTGGAGGGAATAAAATGAAAAAAGAATCGCCGAAATATAAAGAGAAGTGACATAAATATTTTTATTTTATTGCGGTTGCAGGTTGCTTGAGCAGAAAAGTAGAGAAAGAATGTGTGAAACCGTTATTGACTAGCTTTTAGCCGTCCCTTTATGTATATAGTTGAAACTTTGGAATTGTATCTCGATTCTCGCACCCTCAAGTGTTTCTACTCTTATGTTGTACGTCAAACCGTCATTGAATTTGATTTTTATACGTTGGATATTTGGGGAAAAACATGAGGTTCACTGGACTTAACCTAAAGTATAAATGTATATAGTTTCCTTGCCTAAATTTAAAAATAAAAATGTATTTCGATTTCAATGGCTCCCTCCATGTTGTAGGTATTCAAGTATTAGAACTATGAAACGTTGCGTCAAAGTGTCGTTTGTCCTGATTTTTATGGCAGTCCCGATGCCGCTTGCATCATAAATCGTCCTAGAAAGTATATATATTATTTCATACTCTACCACCAAACTCTCTCGTCAAATAATTGCTACTATTATCATCATTTTCTTTTTTCTACATTCCAACACCGATATCTATACACGAAAAGAATAAAAGAAACAGTGTGAGAGATAAAAATATTGGATAGGGAAATAAAAAAGATGGATGAAATCGGAATGAAAAGAGAAAGAGAGTAGTGTATCGATCAGAGGTCGCGATGTGAAATTACTGTGAACGTTTCGCGATTGCCAATACTCCCGGTGCGTGGTTATATTTGCCATACGTCGCGCGTTCTCATCCTCCCCTTCCTCCCTCTCTGAATAGGGGCGGCAACCGCAGCACGACTGTCCTCTCTCGCTCTTGTGCTGTGTCGGATGCCACAAGAGCAATAAGGGTAGAAGGGTGGTTGCCGCGCAGGGGTTCTTTACTCTGGCTACTCCAATTCCCTTGCTTTCAACCCGTCGCCTCCCTTTTATTCCTCACTCGCTTGCTCTTATTTTATTTCTCTCTTTCTCATCTCTTCTCTTTTTCTTTTCGACAGCCAATGTTTATTGATCACCCCCAAAGGCATCGTCCAATATATCCGAATATGTATGTATATAAGAAAAAAGAAAAAACAAATATCGGCCTCCTGTCCAACGGTTTCTCCCGCGTTGGAGAAAGTTACTAGGAAAACGGGGAAATGTATACGCAGATGTTTTGAGACTTTCTTTGGTTGGCCGCACACACGAGGGGGCTTTATTTTTCGAATGTCAAGGACGAAATGAGAATAACCAGCCCCAGTGATTTAATATTGGATAATATGTATATGTATGTGATAAATTTGTATCTACGCGGTTTTGGTATAGACAATCAATTGCTAAATTAAATTGTTAGTATAAGCTGCATGAATAAATTATATATGATAAATATATAGAGAATCTATAGTAGGATAAATATATTAATGGATGTACGTGTTATATGTATAATAATATAAAAGCAAGCTATAACGTAAAAAATAATGCCAAAATTATTAGTAAAAAGCATAAAACTCACCTTGCAACCATGTCCAATGCGGCTTAGCGATATCGTCCTTACCTGAAGCAAAGCAAACAGAAAAAAAATTTTGCGATTCGTTTTCCTTTTTACAAAACATTTCATTAAATATGAACTAGAATTTATTTTACTCGCAATACCATTATTTTACTTTGTTAATGGAGTGGAAGGTAAAAATCATAATGATAAAATGACATTATAGTTGATCGCTTTGTGATAAAAAGTGAATTACATAACGAACGTTATATCGTTGCGGTCGTTTGAGAATGTATAAAGAAATAGTCGGCGTGTACGCGCGAGCAAAGGGAAAATAAAAAAAAAAAAAACAAGCAAGCAAGAACGGAAAGGGTTGAAAAACGAATGGTTAAATTCCCATGATAAATCAATCCTGCCATGCGACTTAACGACCATGATGATCACGCGCCCACTATTCTGTTGATATAAAAACTATAATATCAGTTGCATAAAGTCCGTGCGCCAATGAATTACACATATACATATTTATATTTAAATGTATATATTCATGCAATTGCCATCGTGGCGCCCAATAATTATATAGAATTGTACGAACGTTGTTTTCCTTGAAAGCCACCAGAGACATTGGCTAGCTATATACAGAGAATACATTTTCGGTATAGAGGTCGAACACCACATTGTGAAATAGCCGCGATAGCACATTGTTGGAAGGTGCAGTACATGCGCGAATCTCACGGCCGCGGCCCGCCAAATGATCCAGAACACCATTGGGAATTGGTATATGCTACCGCGCGTGATCATATATACACATATATATATTTACTGGTATGCAATTTGTGTTAGTGAAGGATAGGAATAATTGTGTGTGAGTATATGCAGAGTACTCTGCAAGCTATAACGAACTAACCTGATCTACGACCTGTTTAGTAGTTCTATATCAGCATGCCGGGTCGAAATATCCCACCGCGTAAATACGCTCGACGAAAATCAAGCCACCCCTTTTCCCCTTGTTTCACAATATTCAGTTGATAACATTCGAATTGTATCAGAGATCGCAGTGTAATATTACATTACTCATTTTTTTTTCATTATTGAGATTTATTTCAGTAGTTATAAAAATTCTGATTTAAAATCTAAAATGACAATAAATAAAAATTAATTAACAATACAATTAATCTTGATTATATTACATGCATTTGTAGTGCATTCTTTTTTTGTAGAGGATTAAAAAATTATCAGATTCATCTTTTAAGTTATTGACATGAAACAAAATCGATTTCTCATAACGTTGACGGATACAATGAAACGTATGAAATCATGAATAAAAATAAATACGAGGGGATAATTCAAGGTGCTGTACGGGTTATTGGCTTTCGCCTAACGTCCGGAAATCTGCAGCAGTCCGATGGCTCACGACGACGCGTTGGCGGTGGTTATTAGATTATTGGCGGTATCGACAGCTCATGCGTTGCTCGTTCATGTATATGGAGTTTGTTATATACGGTGGTGATACTTGTATATATCATATACCACATGTATGTGTATACGATAATATATAGATATATAAATGGTAATAGAAGTGGTGGTATAGTAGACGTGAGAGTGGGGAGAAAATGGGGAGAACGTGATAACGATAACGTACGATCGGCATTAGCTGGCGGCTTGCTCTAGCTGATGGATGCGCTAATTATCAGCAAGCAGGAGTTACAATGCTTTGTATTATCAAATATTATCAAATATCCTCATTCATAAACGAGTATCTTAATATAATACTCAAATCATAAATTTCAAATTATTCGTAAAATTTATTTTCATTGATGCAATTTGAATTGTTCAATATTTGCAATTAAAAAAATTACTGCAGAGCGAATATATATTGGATTGTATTTACAAATGATGGAATCCAATGGGTTTTGAATCAAAAAGGGGAATGCGTATGTGCTCGTAATAAACTCGAAACGCTTGTTTATTTAATGGCAAATTCGATAGTGCTATAAACCTCGAAGAAGAGAGGAAGGACGAGAGGTGAAACCTATCAAATTTATATCTTCGGTTTACCCACACTGACGGATCGAAATGCATCGTCGCACGTGCCTCATACTCCTCTCTCACTTATTCCTCATTCCTATTATCATCCCTATATATGTATGTATATGTATATATTGTCACCCTTTGTCGAGATCTCTCTTCGATCATCATAGGCGTTTTCGTGTGCGTCCATGTTCACCCTATTGGTGCAATCTAATGTAATCCAAACTGCAACGTATATAATATACATTGCGGGGTATGTTTGTGTGTGCTTGTATCTATGCGGCTTGCCATAGGGGGTTATTTCATACAAACCCGAATGATGGAAAGGGTAGAATATAACGAAGCCAGGTCTGACACCGATGTTTCAATGACAGACAGAGCAACGTCAGCGCGTAAACTCTGACATTTCTGAGCGCGTTTAGTATATATAGTTCCTGTTCTGACAAAGTATTTATAACCTCCCCAGGCGAGCTGTACGACAATACAAATTTAACCTTTGCTGCTATCATCATCACGTTAATCCTATTATGTTTAATATCACTTGGAATTTTCACTTATATTGAAGATTGATAAATTTATTTTGTTTAAATGAACTTTTATAAATGAATTACGGATATTGTATTGTATATTGATGACACATGTTGTGTGAAGGATACAATATGAATTTGAGTTGCTGTAAAAATGACATTAATGGTCAAAGAGGGAATGAAAATAATACAGCGCTGATAGGAGAAGAAAATCTAGCAAGAAAAAATACTGAACTTTCTAGAAAACGATGCGTTATCTACCGAGTCAACTTCACGACGGGGGAACAATTCTTGGGCGCGGCGTTGAAACTTTCCTTACCATCCCCCTCTCTTTGGATTTTTGATGGGAGTTGTGGGTGGGGTAATATATATGTGGCAAGAGAATACCACCTGATAGCCAATGTGAAATGGCTCAAAAAAAAAAAAAAAGAAGGCGATACGTTACTATTTTAAACCCGTAACTAAATCACCCTCGCTAATTACCAAATTTTCCTCTTCCTTAATTTAACACAATAATTGCTTCCTGTATCCCTCACGTAGACTCACACCATTTTAGCTTGCTTTGGGGTTCTGTTTTTTTATCTCCCCATTCTCTTACACTAAATCTTTCTTGATACGATGCCTCCTACTTATTTTGTATAAAAAAAAAGTATTTGATTCTCCCTGAGCACTGTCACCCTCTTCCGTATATATTTTTCTTTCATGAAAATTTCTCAACGAGACACTTTAAATTCGCAATGACAATCTACGTTTAATCAACCCACTTATATCCCACATCTATTCAAGTCAATACATATTGGCTGAACCCAGCAATAAATTAGGTTTCTCTAATTTTATGAGAATGATATTTCACAATATTTGCAAAATGTCTTTATCATATTGAATAATATAAAAAGATTTTATTAGCAATGTTTAGAAATAGTTTATAAGTATCGAAATATATACGAATTCATCTATATAATTATAATTCTACGATGCTCTTTCACATCGTTTTGGCCTTCGTATTCATTTTTTTTTTTCCTTTTATTTTTTCATTCAACTCGTATCCAAATAAGTGAATGACTCGTTAGCACGTGCAAACTCCAATGCCATACAATCGTTTCTATAAAACGTCTCACTCACTGTTTGTCACGCAGTCACGTATGTTGCACGTTTATGTTTACGCAACTTGACGTTTACGGAAACGTAAAATGCAAATATATTCTTATGTCACCCTCAAGTGGCATTGCGCGTACAGAAATAAATAATGAAATTCAAACGGGTATTCCACGCGTTATTGGGGTCGGTGAATATTTTGTAAATTCTGCAAAACTTGATTTTTCATAAATATATTTTTTTCCAGTTTGTGTGAGCCGATGAATTTTGTTAAAACATGAAAAATAAAAATATTATTTTAAATCACATCTTTTGTGCTTTGATGAAATAATATCAACTGCAACACTGCAGATATTAAATACATAAAAGAAACTAAAAATATAAAAAATATTGTAGATTGAATATAAAAAGTATTTCAGATATAGTTGAACTTCCGTTAAGGATGTAAAGTTAAAGCCATTGCTGTACATTTATATTGTGGTATATAGCCGATAGAAAGGACCAGACGTCGTATGTCATTCGATATATTCGGGGTCGATATAATTTTGGCAAGCTATTCTCGCGCATCGACCGACATCTACTTACAAATTCGAGTTGGTATATATTGTGTACGTATATAGCTTATACTAACATACTATATATACCCTAACGACAAAGAGAGTAAGAGTAATGTATATATTATCCATGGTGAAACGTCTCTCGGTATATATAAAAGTAGTCGCTTTACTTTATTTACATTGCATAGAAAGCAGCGGAAAAAAGACAGTCTTTCTCCACCACTCACTCTCTTTTTTTAAACTCTTTCCACACAACCAACTGGTCGTCTTGAACTACTGTTGTGTCGTTTTTACAATATAGCACTAGATATAGAGCATTTTTACTGCTCGCTTCACTGGCAAAATGGAGAAATACTTGAAATAACTCGCATACAGTTGAAAAGATGTTGCATCGACCTCTTCACCTCAATGTCTATTCATCAAAATGTTTGTTTGAAATTCTTCTTACTTCTTTTTGCATTTATTTTTTTTCATATTTTTTAAACTTATATAAAGTGGAATGTATATATTATTTTCATAGAAATTGTGGTACATTTTATATATACTCGCACGACAAGTAACTCATATAAATAATGGACAAAAGTTTTCTTGCAACCGGTGAATTATTCTTCATTTCTTACACAGCGCAGAAGAACATCAGAAAATATTTTACTACAATTCGTATATGTATCAAACTAAAAAACCATTTCATGTAACGCCTTGGTAAACTATGATTGTCACTATTTTCACCACAATAATCGTCTTGTCTTCCATTGCAATTTATATATGTATACATATATATCCATATAATACAGTCGTGTTAAAACTACCGCAATAGTTTTGGTGAATTTTATGAATATATATATAAACATGTAGATGTGAATATACAATAAAACGACCGCACCCATACCGCAACCTTCTCATGACTATTTCTATCGTCTTCGTACCATCATCCTCTCGTTGGTTTCTAGGAAGGGTTCTGTAAAAGTTGGGACGACACTTGGATATTTACGCATCATCGTAAAGCCTCCGCTTTTCTCCATCTCTTGTCCTCCACACCATATCGTCTTCTCTTGCAAACTCCCTTGGACATTTGCTATTTCTGTGTGGTTTTGCTAGAGGATACTGGCGTTATTACTCCCTCAAGAATCCACATAGGGATCCTCATGGTGATACAATGTTATAATATTATTCCTTTGTTGAAATAATCAAAATGTTTCGAGCAAACTGCTTGGAGATTTTAATTTCATTTTTATAAAATAAAAAATAAACGCATATTCATATTATTATCTGGAGCTAATTAAATATCAAGATCTCATTTGGGAGTGCTTTAGAACGCAAATATATACACGAAAGTATAAACAGTAGCACAATAATATATATGAAATATTGAATTATACACTAAAGAACGCACACGCATTTATACGTCCGGCAGTAGAGGTTGCATAATTGCAATGTAATTACAAAGCATATAATATTTATGCATTGCTCATTAAAGTCGAGAGGGACATGAGCAAACGTGGCGTCCAGTCAGCACGAAAATAAAATGCACCGATGGGGGTCTATATAATATAAACAAGCTAGGTTGCTAATGTATTTATCTACAAATTCATGGCTGCGAGTCAACCCCCGACGGGTATTCAACGGTTCTTTTGGATTTCGAAATACGCTGTCATCCTGTAGTGTGTTTCCGGGACGAGCACAATTCGCTCACATAAATGGAGGGTGTAATGCAACGAATGAGCTAAATGAGAGACAGTGAGTAAGAGAGAAAGAGCGAGCTGTTTAATTCCCTTGAAGTATTGTCCACGTTAGGTACCATTACACTCGCATGCCCATGGCGCAATTAGCAATGTAAATGCTGGGTTAGTTAGTTAGCGTGTTCGTAAAGCCAACAGTGTGGGGTGGGCCGTCGGGCACCAGATAGCGGACCTCCCAAGCGAGTGATCATCTCAACTACAACGTTGATATCACAACGAATATCGATGCCTAACTTTTTATTACTTCGCACACACATTTGGTATAAAATATAAATATTTATATACACTTATATTCTATTAAATATATAATAAATAGCGTAAAAATATGTATATTCATACTAGCTGACCCGGCAAACGTTGTTTTGCCATATAAATTATTTCTAATGAATATTTTGGTAGTTAAATTATTACTATATAAATATACAAATTATTATAAAAAAAATATAAAAATATTTGGTAAATTAAAAAAAAAAAAAGAATTATATCAGTGCTAATATCGCTATTAAAAAATGGGGGTTGATGGTAGAAGGGTGAAAATTAAGGATTGTATGTATTTTTAATACCAAATCACAAAAAAAATAAAAATAAAAAATTTTGTCCTAAAAATAAAAAAAAATTTCATCAAAATCGGTCAAGCCGTTTCGGAGGAGTTTGGCTACAAACACTACTGTGACACGAGAATTTTATATATATAAATTGAATAACTATATATACTCACATCTGTCTATTGTGGATATAAAAAAAAATATTAAAGATCTACAGCGATGACGAAATTCTATCGGGAATATTAATATTCAATTCAAATATATTCCATCGTCCAGTTTATAGTATATACCGATTGGTTATTTACTATATATTAAGCCAGATGTATCGCTAAATAAACCACCATCTCCTTATTTCCTCCCCAAGTTCTTGTGTATCAGAGGGAGAGAGTCACTTCCGTTACGGAGTATCGAGCTAGTATATATCGTTCGTCGAACTCCTCGAACGGGCTCCAGGACACGATATTCGATCATGGCACTTAAGGCGAACAGAGATAAACCCGCGCACGAATCCAGCACGAGTTTGTGTTGGAACGAGTATAGATGCTAACGAGGCACACACGTAGAATCTCTTGCTACTCCGCGTGCGGATACTCGCAGGACTGTCTTACCACTGTACAGCCACCTTCATGGTATATTTCTCTCTCATAAAATTCCAACCGTTCTGTATATCTTTTAGGTGCTTTGCTTCTTTTTGATTTGCCAAGTACTTTAATACATTTACACTCCTGTTTGCTGTTTAGTTGTAGAGCTGCGTGCATTGTCAATTCATAAAATGGTTGCGGCCATTATTCGTTAAAACAGGTATGGCTGCAGGGGTGTGTGTTACTTGATGTCTCTAAAGACCTGCCCTATGTGCCACCTCCCCTAAAAACTTTCCCCAAATGTCAACCATCATGGCATTTCTATCCACAAATCTCATTGGATAATATTTCAGTCGCCATTACACGAACAAAAGAAAAGTAAAAATATTATCAATTCAAATACTGAAACCCCGAAAAATTAAACAGTTATTCCAAATTATTGAAAATTAATTCACATAAAAATTGAGATAATTATTAATATAGTGTATTTTATAAATTACATAAAGACATGAAATAAATTAACAATTATGGTAAATGAAAGTAATGTACATGAACAAAATGAAGTGCGGTTTATGAAATGCAATTGCAATAATAAAATAATTGAGCGTGCCACGCGGCGATGACGACCTAGTCACGCAAGACTGAATGGAGAGCTCACGTTTACCGACTGGATTTTGAGCGCGACTGGGTCCTGACTTGATAGTACAACGTTTTACTGTATGATGGCGTTGGCATTGTAAGAACCACACCCGAGGCCCTCTACCAATGACTTTGCTTGGCGCATTATCGTGTGTATTGGGGACTCAGTTGTCTGACCACGTGCCGCGTTGATACGTTCGGATAAGGTTAGATCGATTGCGTTGATGAGAATACAAAAAAAAAATTAATTAATTTGTTGACCATGCCTTGTCTCTTAAAGTTCATCGACACATCATAGATAATGAAAATGGGACATAGAATTTTGACAGCAAAAATAAGTCTCAATGGCATTTTGGCCAAAACAATATAAACAATATAAATAATAAAGTTCGCTCTCAAGGGGCAGAAATATATAAATGACATTTTTTCCTCACTGAGAAAACTAAATATAAACATATATATTATTTTATTATTTCACTTTGTTTTCTCTGCAATAAAATATGATGCAGGAGATTGGACGGAAATTTGGTGAAATATCTTCCGGTCGTTGGATTTTAATGGCCAAAACCAAACTTAAGTTGACGTAACGGCTGTTTTGTTATAATTTATGATACATTTTTTATCTCACTCTTCACCTTCCAATTAGCTACATAACACACATGATAAAAATTCAATGTCATTTACAATATATCCAACATTTCATTTAGTTTATGTCACCGATTACCATTGATTTCCCATTGTCAGTAATAAAATGTTTATCTATATTTATTCAGTTAACGACGAAATTAGGCTTAATAAATAAAATATTATTTTTGCTTTAGTCTCTCTTCTACCCTATATGCATATACCCATAATGCAGCAGTAACCATAACTTATCGAGACCCGTGTGGCGTGACGCCGGCCATCGACTCTCTTGCTCACGCATACCAAACCTTCGACCATACCGCACTGTAGAAGCAAATGGAGAACCCCATTCTCAGCTTCTCAGTAGATATATCCTCTCGCTCTTCCTTTCACTTTGTCTATCTCGCCGTATATTTCGCGTCTCTCTTACTTATTCATCTTTTTTCGTTCTCTATGTCTATATCATTTTTTTTTTTTACTCCCTTTACTGCTCGCTTCATTTCCCCTTGATTCTATTCATTGAAGCAAAAACTACGCGAGTTGCGGACTGGCAAATTTATTCAAATGAACATGGAGGATCGCACACTTTACCCTGCCTATATAAGTGCCATCTATTGCGTCAGTAGTGGCTATAAAATATTCACACAGATATACAAAACCCTGACCTTTCTCCTTACCATCATTAAAAAAAAAAAAATAAGAATAAAATCATAGATAAACATTTGCCTCGTGTCAAGTGGATTGACTGGATTGTTTTTATACTAATTACATGAGAAATAATGGTAAAAGGGTTAGAAGGGGAGAACACATTACAGCAGGTCAAATCATTTGAATGTAAATTGTTCATACATAATTTAATACTCTTTAAATGTTATTTTTATTATTGTTTCACAACTCATATGCTTTGTGCAATATGTAATCATATGATAAACAAATATAGATAAAGAAAAATTTAATTATCTCTGATAATTTTGAAAAAAAATTAAATAAATAAATAAATAAATAGATAATTAAATTAAATTAAATTAAATAAATAAATGATATTCAAAAATGTGTATATGGCCCTTAGAATTTCTGCAGTACATATATCGCAAAGTGAGAATTACAAGTAACGTAGAAATATTTTATACATCTGGCTGGACCTTGTACAGACACAGCTCGCAAATCATTTCGATACATCATACGCCGCAATTACACGGTGAGTGTTCATTTAAATGTAATAAATAATTCGATGTTCATTCTATCGTGCAATCTCGCAGACGCCTGATTATATGCACATACACCTCATTTCGAATCCAATATATAATGGCATGAACGAAGTATAGATGTAAGTATAATGAAGAGAAAAGCGGTGATGGCGAAAACAGACGTAATATATCTTCTCAAATATTTTTTTTTAGTTGTAGTGAAGACGAGAAATATCGGCTCTTTGATGTCAACTGATACCAGTCACCACTCTTGGTAAAGGCTGACGCACCCCTATAAATAAGGGTTGTACGGAAGAAATCGCCATTATTTATTACCCTCCGAGAAGTCTTGAGTGAGTGCAGTGATCGCGTGTCGTCAACTACCTGTATATCCATGCACACATATGCAAACTTACCATTTCCCCTTTGCATGTTTAGTAATGTGGTATGTGACATTGCACAAAGGGCGAGAAGAGAAAAAGACTTTAAATACACAGTAGACATTTAAAGTAAACTCTAAATATATTCGCATCAATAGATCAGGTATTGTAATATATATGTACGAATAACAAAACAAGTGTATCCGGTTTTGACTGTACAAAACGACGTCGTCCGTTTTGTTGACGTAAATGACATGAACGTGAAATGTTGACGTTGCACCTAGTTTCAGATCCAGTTGACAGTTCTAGATTTAACATGTATATATATCCAACCTGGGGGTGAATTATCTCACAAATTTAAAGATTTTTCATATTGAAAAACATCAAACGTTCTTGACAAAATTTATTGGCATATAAAAAAAAAAGACTTTCACTCTGATGAAGGAACTACATTTTTTTTCCATTCATTTTCTCTCAACGACATCCACGATTTATTGCTGGAAGTTCATGAAAAAAAAAAAAAGAATAATAAAATTATTTATAAAATAATTCATTAATACTGCGATGATGATTATTAATTTTTTATTGATCTATTTATTGATGCTGTCAAGCATATAAATTAACAATTAGATAGTACATGGCGTTGTGTATAGCTTGAGCGATACAGTCACTTGGAAGTGCGTTCTTCTTCTTCTGTAATGACTGTGGGCGTGAGCCGACGAGGTGAATCCACTTAGAGGCGCGAAAGGGGCAAAATATTATGCAAATGAAATATCATATATACACACATATTCTTTAAATAAAAATACTAAAGCTTGAAAGCTGCACCCCATCAATATTGTTATAATCAAGATAATTTTTCTCTTCTCCGTTAAAATTTTAAATTTCCTTACTGTATATGCAGTGTATATAAATATACACTTTTTTTTTCTCAAGCATCACCCGTCGATTTCCTTTTATTTTTGGTATCATCCTGTTGAGTTGCAATTAAAAATTAATAATAATTAAGGGGCAATATTAAATACCACCTTGACGTGCAAGCTACAGTGCGAAGAACTGTGCATATTTGATAATACAACTCACACATCATATTGTCTTGAGTTGTATATTGTAGTGTGCGTGCCATATAATTCAAGATGTGTGTAAACACGTGTCTGACGATGCGTAATTATGCTAAACGTGGCAATAAAGTTCCAGTCACTGGGCACGTTGAGTATTTTGGGTAACTGATGAAATTACTCGTCCTTTCCCAACATGCAAGCATTCGCATGAACTAAAGTTAGGTACGTGCAAACTTTTATATACTCGGACGATTACATTTACAATTAAATTTTTCTAGTTTGTTCATATGTATATATATGATAATTCAATTGTATAAATAACAAAAAAAAAAAAAACGCAGACATAAATATGAATTTATTAAACGTTCAAGTAAATTGCGAAATGATTATATCTTTTATGCCTGAATATATATTTATTATTTCTCCTTTTATGTATAAGATATGAGTGATGAATTCTATAGCTTATTATATCGTCATGTGAATTGTTATAGTTTTAGGCAAAATCTTACACACAGACTGAATAAGTAATTAATTATTTTAAAATTGGAATGTTGCCAACCATTCTGGAAGACATCCAAGTGTCCTGGCGTGAATATGAAAATTTTGGCGCGTGACTGAATAGAACTGTTATTAAATAGCATTCCTTTTATATATTATACCGCGAATGACATAAGTCAAAATAGACTTTCGACAAAGTTTCGTGTGTTTAAATTTATATTTATTTTATACGAAAATTGAACTTTTCTGTTGGACTCAAATGTGTAAAATGAACAAATAAAATAAATAGAATAAATAAATAATAAAAAATTTCAGCTGCACAGCAAAATACATTCCTGGGAACACGGCATGGGTGCCATACAGTCCTGATTCCAGGGTGGTCCAGCAAGCTTAAACAAGAGGAATGCAACGTAACAGGAATAGTCTCTCTAGTCTCATTCTTATTATGGCTGTTGTTATTATTTTTGGGCTGGTTGCGGCTGGGACTTATAACCTAATGGTGGTCAAGTGGAGTAAGGGGGGTGGGCGCTCACGTCGCTGAGGTAGGAGCGGAAAGAAGGCCGTCGTGGCGGTCCAGGGCGCCGAGGAAACTAAAGAGGGGCCTGGATTTTACTCTTTACCTCTCTCTTTTTCTCATCTCTCGTTTATTCACTCATGCTTACTGAACTCTTCTTTCATATACGTGCGTGTAATGCCATGCATCATCGTTCGTTCCATCCAGAGAGTAGAGGCCACCGCAGGGTGCGTTACTTCAACTCTCTTGTTCTATTCTGTATATTTTTTATATATTCTAAATTATAAGATTGAAAAAAATTACAATTATTTATAATTGGTAGTAAATAAATAATTGTTCAACATGCTGGAAATATTGTAAAGTGTGAAAATATCATTTAGTTGTGTATTTTTTTTTATTTGTGATTTTTTTTGTGTGTTTGGATCGGTTGCAAACACAGCGTGGTATCACTCATAAGCCCGAGTAATGAGACGGCCCCCGACCAAGAGAACTGGATATAAAATCTGTCGTTACATTCTACATGCATATATAGATATACTTCAAATATTACGTAAATTTAATTGATGATAAATATTCTGCTAGAAGTGATACAATTTATTTTTATATTTGAATTTTTTTAATTCTGACTTCTGTACAAAAATTAAAAATATATTTGCTACTATATTTAAGGCTGAAAGATATCTATAGATATTTGTATCCTTGATGATACACGTATATATATAGGTGAAAGTCCTTGGATAATACAAGCATTATGCGGCGAGCGCATATAAATTACGACAAATTGGTCAAGCCAAGATGAGAATTAAATTGAAAGAGATAGAAGGGAGAAAATACATTGAGTCGGGCACTTTGATATCCGGAATTGTGGTTATAATGTAAAACCACGTGACTTATAGCAATTTGATCCATTTAACAACATGAACTATTATCGTCATTAATAATATTCCGGATTTTTAAAGATCGTTTAGCAACGTAATAATAATGAATTATTCGTATAGCTTCTACAATAAATATTTTTTTTTTAAATTATACTAACGATAAAATAAAAAATTAATTACAAAACTATGAAATTAAATGAAATTAAGTATGAGCACTGAATGAAGAACATTTATATGCATAATTAATTATCATAAATACAAGTTTCAGTTAGTAACAATTATTAGTTCAGATGAGTTTCGCAAAAGCTGGGACGATGAGTCTATATTTTAGACTCTCCCATTTTGCACAATGATTCCAAGGGCTGAAAACTCATATAGATGTTGTAAATATATATATATATAATTCCAAATATAGTGAATAGATAGATAAAAAAAAAAGGACTAATGACCTAAAGAAAATTAGTAAACGAGCTATATTAATTATACTCAATTTTGTAATTTAAAAAACTACGTATTTCGTTTTTCCTTTATGTATGTATACATGAACGCACACATTTATAATTAATCTATCCTATATAGTTTTCGCGCTTTCTGCTCTTTTATTGCTTCTCTCGGTATCTTCTTGTGTATAGTTCCACCTACTTTCAACCGAGCGCACGATCCATCGCTTCGATAATCGCAACCAACCGAACGACGCGGACCGGCTGAGCAACTGTGCAAAAAACTAACCAAAGCCAAAGACGCATCCCTCCCTTTATTTTTACTCAGCATATATTATAAACGCCAGTTATTTTTTCTATTCATTTGAAAAATTTTGTTTTTATACATACAAAATAATTCATTTCGCTCATATTTTCATGATGTATCTATCGCATAGTTGTTGAATTTATATGTATCATTATGCACAACAAAAGAATTGGATATCGATGAGACGATGGTTGTGGAAAGGGTCAAAAGTGGGCATGCTAGGCGGGGAGAATCGGGGTCCCAGTGATGGACGGACGTTGCTCGCGTCTTGGACATACTACGACCGCCCAATATAACTTCTTGCGTTCTCCAAATGATATTATCGTATTTAAAAAAAAAATATCTACTGTGAATTTTTGGTCTGTTGACACTGACACAAGTGTAAATATAAAAAAGAAAATAAAAAAATTATTATGTGAACGTGCTAAAATGAATTCCTAAACTTGTTTCAGTATTTATTGAATAATATTGTAATGTTTCGTTTCCTTTGTTCTTTTTTATTTTTATTTTTTTTTTTGTCGTTCTTAATGTACCCACAAACTAAGTGAAAATCAATCTTGATGGTAATGCAAGTGTTGTTTCGTGTCGGGTGTTCAACGTGTATAGGGCACGTAAACTTGAATTGAATACCACTATAGGTAGGTATGTAAATCAGAGCCTGGCACAGTTCTTTTTTGGAAGAGCCCACGCTCATAAATCGATCCCGGTGTTGCCGCGCGCCGTTGATTCGCGTTCCGAAAGCAGTTTGGCTGTATAGAACGATCGATGGTGGCGCTGCGCGTTCATTTTACGAACAGAATGGTCAAATATTTATTTACTTATTCAATTCATTTATTTTTTCAACCGACTGTGCATAACCATTTTATTCCAGATCGTCTTTCAGTCTATAAACATAAATGTATATATATCTATTTTATTTTTTACCATTACGATGTCTTCACGTAATGTAAATTCTATTGTGTAATGTAATGATAGAATATATAATATGAAAATTAATGGACGAAATAATTTAATAATGATCAGTAGAACAAAGAGATATTTTTTTTATTCTGCATTGATGAAGAAATTTTTTTGACGTGTCATTTACGATAATTTGTCCTCAATGAAGAAACAAAAAAAAAAACTCACGTAATAGGGATCGTGACCCAACGTAATCTTTGGCCAATACATCATTTTCACAATGATATAGTAAACGAAACTATAGTCTATCATCTGTTCGAGCATGAATCTCGAAGCTGTGTCGAGTATGCTCGGTGTGGGCCTTTTTTTTTTCTCATCTCTTCCTTTTTATTTCCGAGAATTTCACAACTTGAAGACAATAAATTCTGTGCAATACCTTCGGCATCGTTAATCAAAAATCGAATAATTAATCGTATTAGAGTCGTCGTAACCCTAAACTTTATAACGTGTATAAAGTATTGAAAAAAAAAAAAAAAAAAATAGTAACATTAATAATAATTTAAAATAAAAAATCGCAAATGTGACAGATAAAAAATTGTATTCATTTGACTTTGTTTCAGTATAATTCAATAAAAATTAAATAAAAAACAAACGATCTATATTAGCATACGATTGGCACCATTCATTTTAATGTCTTTTTCATCTTTTTGCTCATTCTATTCTCTTATTCTCTTGCTCTTCCCGCTTACTCCCTCATTCGCCTCTCTATGTGTATCTTCTGAACAATGTTTATATCCATGTACCTTGGTGTCCCAACTGTAAACCGCGCACGCGCCCCTGCCCCCACTGAGTTACCACGTTTTCAGTGTATGCAAACTTGCTCTTTCAAACTCTCCTTCTCTATTTCGCCTTTCTTTTTGCTTATAATCTTTGGCTCTTTCTCCTCAAGAACTTTTATACACATCAATGAGACCACGTGGTGTGACGTCGATTATACTAATCAATAAATTTTATTTATTTAATAGCCATCATAACAACACTGACGTAGTATTGATAAAAAAATTTCCAGAATTACAAAAAATAATTCAACAATTAATTATATTAATTCTATTGATAAAAAACTACCATGTTATGGATCAATTATTTAATTATTTTCTAGTAACAATATGAAACAAATATTTAACACAAGTTGAATAGATAAAGATAAAGTCAACGAGACAACTGGACAATACGAGCAAAAGACTCAAAGCTATACTCATTGGCTCATGCCTTGGACAGGTACCGGTTCATTCGTGTTCCCGCGTTAAGGTGCACGAATGATTCAGAGCACTTATTTGACTCAACCAGATATGTCCTGAAGGTATTAAGAGATGGTTATCGCACACTTCTGGCTAGTTGGCGCACTCCTGCACTCGTGGAAGTATGATCAGTGAAGATGAAGAAAACGAATATAAGAAGAAGCGCCGTTGGTGGTGGATTCCCTTCCGTCGCGCCTCTTCACGAGGCTAACGTTCATGCTGCACATCTTTGCTATACATTTTAGGGGGTTACATCGTATTATGCGGAGTCACGAACTCGTTATAGAATCGCGCGAGATGGATCGCCCGGTATAAAATCGCTTGCCACGGCGCTTCTGCCCAAGGGTGTGTTTTGTTGTATACATATGTATCTTTATATATGTATATCATCCACTTCGCTAACTCGTTTACACTCTTATCCGTATGAACGCGCGCTTCTGCAACGGAAGTTACCGCACTTTCCATATTTTACAAATGTAAATATTAGCAAAGAGCAAATATAAATCATAAATGTGTTTATTCATTTGTGTGCTGCACATATAAAATAAATTTAATCTCAAGTTATTCAACGCTGTTTTTATTACTTTTATTCTTACGGCGCGTCAGGATCGTGCAAAATTTAAATTTCTATATATATATATAAATATGAAATTAAAAAATAAATTTGAAAAGAAAATAAGATAGAGAAGGTCACATCCGCTTTCTCAAGCATCAACGTGGCACTTTGTGATTCGTGGTAAATTTCTAGTTCCACGGAAGAAATTACTAGGTGGAAAAGATCGTCGTGGTAAACGTAGAGTAGAAGAAGAGGCCAACGGTAAGAGGGAGTTAAAGAATTGCGAGGCCACATGTAAATCTATATAATATTGCTTTAAGAGGTGTGGTTGAAACTGGTCAATCGACGATCTCGTTACGTTCATACATCCCATGTGGAACATTGGAATTTGACAAACGAAAAAATAAATAAATAAATAAATAAATAAATAAATAAATAAATTCACTCAGCACATTGTGGGAAATAAACGGGTTATATGTAATGGTATGTTTATGGCTGATAACGCGTGATTATATTGTAAGGAAAAATCACGATGACGAATTACTATTATAATATATACGAAACGGAGGAATTAAAAAAAGATTTTGATGAGATAGAAAGCAAAGAAGACTCATGAGTTGAACTGCGCGTACGTAATTCAATATATACATTGTTTATTTTTCATGTTACTAAAAAAAATAACGTACCTACACAAAATATGTACACATATGCACGCGAATTCGTGACGAACGATTTAAAAACGCCGCAAAATAAGTATATTAACGTTTCAAAATAATTCTCATGTGACATATTTTTTTCTGAAATATGAGAATGAAAAATTTATTTTTTGCTATACTGAAATAATGTTCTCTATATACTGAAATATGAAGAAAAAAATATGTAAAACACAAAACCGGAAATGTGTTTCAAGGATGAGTTCTCTTTAGTATACAAAAATGTCCATGAAAATTTCTACTTGCAGTCCGACGGCGACGAAATCACGCGGCACTCGTGACATTGCCCACTTTACTCATTTCACCACATTGTATTCATGTTAATTTATACATACATACATGCATACATTAATGTATATCGAGTGTTCCGAAGTGAATTTATGTAGCAAGATAAAATCGAGTGAATGATATAACCGTCAATAAATAATATTTAAAAAAAAATCCTTCTGATCAATTGTATTTGGCACAAAATGAAATTTTAATTTCTAATAAGAATTTTTATGTAATCGAAATTAAAAAATTTAATTTTAATTGCACAGTGAAATTATGAATCACCCTGTGTTTATATTTAAAACATAAATAACAAGTGGACACGCTGAAGTGTGTCCAAGCAAATTTTTTAACAGTGCGAGCATAGCCCCATGTATCTTCTTGCATTATATACATTCGCGGCGTTTATATATTCATCTCATTTCAATGTACTGGACACCACTGCAGACATCACACAACTCTTCAGCGGCATCTCTGACATCAGCCCACCCACGTTAAATATAGTACTATTGGCATTATAGCAATGTTTATTTTCATGCAATATTTATTCAAGTAAATAAATCTGGCTGAAAATAAATTGATAGAGTGTGAAATATATTAACACAAAGTCTAAACTACAAAGATGCTTGTGAGTTGTTAGTGAAATTTTGTTGCTTTAAATGATGAAATCCAGGAGTTTATAAATTTGCGCGCTTGGTTATACGTATAAAGTTGCCATTGATATTACTTCATCGCTTATTCGTTGGCGATGCGCTCGATTCAGCCACAGCCTGTTATTCTCGATGGGCGGAGCACGCAGAGAAGTTTGCGTACGAGTTGTTTCAACGTCCTTCACGTGCCAGTTACAATAACCACGAAATTTTGATAATTTTACACATTTTTCAAAAATTTTCCTCATTCTTAATCACAAGATATTAAAATTTTTCATTACGAGAAAAAATATTGTTTCATGAAAAAAACTCCAATCAACTAATTCACCTGAATTTACTGTACAATAACCACTGTTCATCACTAGTATATATACCTAGAAGAAACCCAGAAGATGAAGATGTAAAAGCTTCGGCGGTTTTGAAGGTACTGACGAAAATTTCAAATCTGTTTCCGACCGAAATGACGATTGGAAATTTTCGAACAAATAAAACTAAACGACTCGAGGACATAAATAAGTTCAGGTTCAACTGAACAGTTATTCGTTTCTATTGTCAAAGAAAAGTGAGGGCGGAATGGTGTCTTTACGAGTTTAGGACGACTCTTTTTGCTACTAGAAAAAAAAAAAAATATCTAACGGTATACGCGAGGGCTGTAAAACATTCACAGAGAGCATAGGATATATATTCCGAGATGGGGGCGACTTAAGCCGAAGGCTATTGCACTATATAAACGCATTTAGACATATATACATAGCCAAGTGTATTATATAACTACGTTGTCGTATGGCCGACGCACGAGGATGAGGATAAACGTGCCTGAAACACCAAATTTTATTACCCTGTACCATGCCGAATTACGAGCAGTGTTACACATATCCCTCCCTTAATATTTTAAACTGCCACCTTTTTGTACAACCTCGAAAAATATATATACCCACGTTTAAAATTTATTATCATCATCAGGTATTCGATTGCAAGTGTTTTTAAAAATATATTCATACACATTGTCATGTAAAATATTGATAGCACTGAAACATTGTGTTACATATTTATATATTCTTATTTGTTAACTTGTAATGAATGAATAAGATAGTGTACACTAGTATATATAATATATAAATATGTATAATGTTATATAGTAATTGAGTTCGACTCTAGTATTGTATGAATGTCAAACATATAACGTGTAACATTACATAATATAAGTATGCTTAAGTGATGTAGCCGTGCGAACACTCAAGCTGTTGTAAATTAAAGAAACGACTGCCGACATTCATACATATATACATATATGCACAATATATATACATATATATATTATATATATATATATATATATTCATATAGGTAATATGAAAAACCTGTTTGAAGAGTGAAACGAACGTGGTCAGTTTTGCACACAGCAAATCTTCAAGAGAATTCTCTTATGTTACTTTAATGGATGTACATGCATGAATAGAATGTTGCTTTTCTGGGATGTATATATAAATAAATACTACACTGTATCTCGTCTACATGATGAGTCTTATTATTACAAACTATAAATGCCATGAATATTCAACAGAGATTGATATTTCATTTATTTCTTCCGTATTCTAACACTTGATGCACGATAATATTTATATACATTATTTCAATCTGTGTTGCGAAAATATTTTTATTATTTTACTTTACGTATCCTCAGGTGTATATAAATAATTGTGAAATAATCATGTTCAAGTCAATTGTTATATGATTTAAGATGTATAAAATTAATTTATTCAGTGTGAAAAATGTCAAAATGACATTTTGATGCTCTGTAAAAATATAGATTTGAAAGAATGTGTTGGGTATGTGAATATATAAACTATGAGCCGGGCTACCGCGTCGTCATAAATTGCATTGGCTAATGGCGCAACGGGGCCGACGTTTGTCCACACACTCGCCATGAATCGTAACGTCTGTTAGCGCCTGGCTAATATCGTTTGCTGCGCCACATTAAATATGTCGCTTGGGTAGTTCGTCTTATATATAACTTTTCTGTGACTGTGTCGCATATTCTCGCGTGCTAAAGTGAGAAGGTTACGCGCAATTGTCGAATACATCATTTATTCCAATTAAATTCATCAAAGATATAAACTAAAAAAAAATAGAAAAAAAATTTTTTTTTAATGTTCGTTCGCTCCAACTGATTCTTCTGTGTATAATTTTTTTTTAAATTATCATACATATACATATATATTTGAAAGGTACAAGATAAAATTGACGTGAATATAAACAAGTAAACAAGCGAATGAAAGATAGTCTAAGTCATGCCATATTAACTGAGCGAACACAAAATTTAAAATTGTTCTTCGAGAATTATAAACGTATAAAAAAAAATTATAAGCTTGGAGAAAATTTTATAATGGAACGCGTATTGCTGACTATTAACAAAGTAATACCAATCTTTATTCACGGTTAATATGCCCTTATCGTGACCTTTTTCATACCTGAGACGTGCAAAGAAAATGTCGACGGTAGGCATAAAATACAACAGAGGAGTATATATTTGCAAAATATTGCTGCTATTTATGCGGCTGAAAATAAAAGGCGCACAGTGCGCGGTCATGTTTTGAGCAGTCAGGGTGGCAGGTGCTCGATGTAATGACTGCCTATATCAAGGCGGACATAGGGTACACTGGCTTCAACCAAGAGGGACGTAGTGGTGTGAAGAGAGGGTGCACAACGCAGGCTCTCGTGTATATAACCGCAAAAAGTGGACGTGCCATGTATATGCGCGCGCATCGAGATCTATTTGTAGTTTCCGCCTTGGTGATTACATCGGAGTTAGTGGTATTAATTAATTGAATGCGGACGCAACGTCGGTTTAAGCATATATAGTGAAAAAAAAAAAAAAAAAATTTTTTAAATATTTTTTCAACACGCATCAATGATAATTACATATTTGACTTTAATCAAAATTTAATTGATTCAGTGCAATCAATTTATTCAAGTAATAAAATGAATACACGAATTATGAAATAGTATATTAAATATATATTTAGAAAAATGATGGATAAATTTATTTGGGATTTTATATATAAGTATATATACATTGTGTATATTAAGCACCGAAAAAAAGAATGACTTACAGGTTTATATATGCAGAGGCAAACATAATACAAGTTGCCATATATAAAATTTGCAAAACACAGCAAGATATATAGTGAAACATTGCGCGACTGTTTATATGTGTATATACATAAATATTTATACATACATGTAACCCAAGAGCGTCTAGCTCGGCTGAGTACATGCGAACAGGTCGTCTATCAAAGCACTAGGGAGAGAGATGGTTGGAGTGCACACACTTTGTCCATTCTCGTGTACTCTGTTATATATATATATATTTATCTGAACACACTACAGAGTATAGGTCATCCGCACGCGCTCGCACCGACGGCAATCGGCGACCCTCTACCGCTTTGCTCATTTAAAATCCCGCGCTTTTATTACTGTACGTGAGTGGACACTACCAGAGCACGTTCATAGGAATTTCCAGGCAAGAGAAATAATTCTGAGTTTATTTTTATTATGTATTTTTATTTTTTTATTTTCTTTTTTTTGTTTTTTTTTTTTTTTTTTTTTTTTTTTTTTTTTTTTTTTTTTGGAGACCGTTGTGAGAATTAATGGTACTTTTATAGTGTCACTACAAACATTCTTCTCACACTAAATTACTGCGATTTTATTACCGTCGTCTGAGCTTTTTCATTCATGGACGATTTAACAGTTTGCTTTAGAATTGACTTGGATTTTTTATTTTTTGTTTTTTACTGAATTTTATAAAAATTCAATATGTTTATTGTATTGTTGTGAATAATTTTTTTATTTTTATTTATACTTTTGTATTGAAGGTATACTTATTTCGGCAGATTGAAAATGAGCGATGGATAAAGCGTGTAATGACGTGCACTGATGCTGATATTTGAAAATTTGCATGATTATAGTTTAATATAGAGTAAAGTGAAGCATCAAAATGTGCCCTTGAGGAAACCGCTTGAAAATATCATATATAAGAAGTACATATATTCAGAAATATATTATAAAATCAGGGTGTTGATCGACAAATTCATGCAGATGAAACGAATTTCAGCAAGTAAAAAATTATTTACGACAAGAAAAGTAAACCCACCGCTTCATGAAATATGTTAAAAAAAACTTTGCCGCTTCATTTTCGTGAGGCCTTGAATGTTTTTGGAACGTGCAGTATAGGCATAGCATAACGGGCGTGGAGATGGGAAAAGGGCGTAGTAACTCATAATGTGCCTCTCGTACGTCATCCTCCATCCGGACCACGAAGCAACACATACAGGAAAGGCATCTTTCGTCTCTGGTGAATACACAGACACAAAGCCATATTCTACTTGGGACTGCCTCTTTAGCTCGAAACCATTGAGAGTATTAGTATGTAATGTGTGTGGATACCTTGGCTGTTCACCTACAGTACCAGAGGCAGTGCCACTCGATCATCCGAGTGCATCACACACGCCTATGTTCGACGCATATTGCTCACACTCACTGCAGTGTGCATCAATTGATCTTTATCATAAAATTTTGTAATTTTCCGCGTTATAAAAAATTCTTAAATAAAAATATGTAAATATTTATGATGATATATTATATATGACTGTATAATTTATATTAAATTATATTTGTTATGATAAAAAAAAAGGAATGATGGGATGAAAACAATAATACGTTTTTATTTATGAAGATTTTTGTTAAAGGTATTTAATTTACTGATAATTGGACATTTTCAAAGTTCAATTAATATTTGAGTAAAAAAATTAATGATAACTTTATACTTATGAAAAATATCTAAAATAGCACTATGTGATAGCAACAAGAAAAAAATTAACGGACGTTGTTTTTTTGTCTGGTGATTGTGAGTATAAAGTTCGATATCTTTCAGTAAATGAATGGTAATTTAGATAAACATGACGAGTGTACTGCTTACCGCTTGTTGAAGTAATGAAATAACCTATTTCCTCGTATTAAAGTTTGACACGTGAAAAAAATATGCAGACATTGAAAAGTATATTGATATCACTCACAGAATAATCGAAAATCAATTAATGGTATTAATATAAAATTTATAATATATCATTGACTAATTACTCGGTATAAAACTCATAATTAATCGATGCTAAAAATCATGTCTGCTTATTTGTGATTTATAAAAACCCTAAAAAGCGATAAAAAAAAATAAAGTATAAAAAATGAAAATAAAAAAACTGAAGTATTCACGGTCGAATAGTGCTGTGCCACTATCCAACGACGTCGTCTTTAGCTGGATTGGTAAATGTCTCGTAGAAGAACGTCTGTATTACCGACAGCCCATTCCATGATCCTCTTGGTTATATTGGAAGGGGAAGTAAACGACCCGAGCCGCGATTTCGTCGTCGTAAACGTCAGCGTTACGGTTACAGTGCTGTTTCGTAGCCGGTTTATATATTGAACGAGGTTACTCCCCGAGGTACGTAACACCTACAACGACGTGAGTGAAGCATATAGCGCACTATTGAGCTCGCATTGCTGCAACCGGCATAGTATAAAACCACGTGTTTTCGCGCGGGAATATATGTTTATCTAGAAAAATAATTATTTATCTATCTGTATTTATAGAGTAATAAATTTTTTTTTCTCATAATATCCGAAATAACTTATTTGAAAATAATGTTATTATACTTTTACATTTTTGTTTTTTTGTTGTAAGAATTATCAATTTAGTGAATAATATGTTTTTAATATTGATTAAATTTTCTGAAATAAATTGTATGCACATATTATTATTTTTAGTTCACAAACAATATTTAAAATTATGATCATAAATATTCATATGAATGTCAACTCTGTTTGGTTATCAACTAATTTGGTTATCACGAGCATTTTCTACGATTTTTTTTAAAAAGTTGAAGCTATATATATCTATAGATATGTACATACAATTCGATTGTATAAACGAGACATCTTTTTTTTTTTGTACTATTATTCTTCCAGGAAGTAAGAGGGCTGGGAAATCAGCAGGCTTCTAAGATAGCGTTACGTCCCAAACCAACATTGCTCTTTTACGTCCTCTAATTACCCTATAGACGCAGGCAAACCCCACACAATAAGGTATCCATAAATACCCCATTGCGACCACATCTGGAATGCCGACGATGAAAGTGATCTAACATTGTACAGAGAAAGCATTTCATTTCAATATATACTGTCACAGTGCAGGGGTTTCCGTAAATTCTAAAAGGTACGTATCAGCCATTTCAAGACTATATAACCATACCAAATGCGTTTAAGAAATAAACATAAATAAACGAACATTTATTTCCAAAGAACTATTATGTATGGAAAAAAAAAAATGAGCAAAAGTGTCATTATTTATATATAATTAATGACCACATTAAATACATTATATCTAATGTTTTTAATTTATATTGAGACCTTGTTATTGGCAGACAATAGTTTAAGTATATAATAGTAACAATAAAATTACATTACCTTGAAACAATACAAAAATAAAAAATGAAAGCATGGTAACCTTGACATATTATAGTAAATATATATACGCACAACATATTACATGACCAGCCACATACTACTTTCACATAATGATGGGGGTAAAAAAAAACACATGGGATATAAAACCAATATTGACACCACGCCTAAAGAAATGTGTTTCCAGCAGAGAGGAACATCTACCAAACGTGGGCGTGCGAACGTGAATGTCAGAATAAAAATACTATAGGCGTGTTTAGAGACCGTACATTCGAGAGATATATATGTGAAAGGAGGTGGGAAAGAGAATCTGAGGATCACGCGGGAAGTGAGGAAGATTGAGAAAGACAGAGAGAAAGATACAAATCAATGGACATCAGCTGAACAATGATAGACATTATATATCGATTGTCAATGACAGAGAAAGAGAAAATCAAGAGTCCCCAGTGGTGACTGAATACACCATCGTAGGTCGGGACAGTATATACAGAAAAACGAAAGAGACAGTGTAGGTGAAATGGATAGAGAACAACAAAGTAAGAGCAAATAAACGATAGAGAAAAAGGTGGGACGAGTGAAACAGCTGACTACCGGAATTTGGGTTCCGGAGGGGTGCAAAGTATGGTAGTATACTACTACTACTACTATGTATATACAGGGAAGAGGCAACACTCGAAAGCAAAACTGAACCCCCCGAACTGCTCTGCTATGCTCTCGCCCCATTATATCTCGCGTATACCCGACAATTTTACACGCACTTGACTCCATTCTGTTTCCCCGCCAGATTTGCTCTTCAAATGCTTGGTGAGTGGGTATTCCAACCCTCTCTATTTGACAGGTATACACACTCTTGGAATTAATATATATATTATTGAAATAAAAATGTTTTCAAGCAATTCAAGAGGTGTGATCATATTATTATGTATCAATCTTTATCTTATTATTACCCCCATATACACTTTTGTAAACTACATATGTACTTTTTCAATTTTGTCCCATAGCAGCAGTAGCCAGGGCATAAATAAAGGATATAAATACAAATATACGAATGTAGAAAATGACGATTTGTTAAAATGAGAGTAAGGCTCAGAACAGCAGCTGATCATACCAGTAAAAAATTATAAATGAAATAAGACGATGTGTATATGTATACATACAATTTTAAAAATGATTCTGCTGTAGTAGAACATCAGGGTTCATAATAATTGCTTACTCCTTTTGCCATTTTTCTTCCTCGCACTCTTTTCATCGTATTAAATTTCGCTTCTTTTGATGTAGCCCGTTATTTTGTGAAGTAGTGTCAAAATTATGGGGCTCCCGCTGCGCGCGCAAAAGACTGCACAAAGATGAACGAATAAATGCGTTTTATAACGGGGCAGGAAACACGACGAGCTGTTTGGCACTTGGTTTTTGCTGCACGTCGATGTTACTCATTGCCATTCGACACCAGAGAGAAAGAGAAAAATAGAGGGTTAGATTGAGATAGAGTAAGAGAGAAAGCGGGAGAGAAAACAGCACAAGCGAGTGGTGGAAGAGGACGAGGTACGATCAGAGAGTGCGTTCGTTCATGTCGTTGTCGATGGATTATTTTTAGTTTGCAATGGGACGATAAATTTGTTAGCCTTCATGTGACGAATGTGCTGTGTTTCGATCGAACCACGAATAGCGCGCGACTAGCTGGTTAGCTATAATTTTACTTGGCCTATAGAGAACAATGTCTGAGGATGACGTTTGCTTATTCTCGATACATTTTATTAATTCATAAGAAGATTGAAGAAAATTGTGCATATATTGCATTACTTTTATGATGGAGGTCGATATTAATTAATGTGCAAAATTGTCTACTATTAAAATTTCCTAATCGGTGTTCATAATTTCATAATATACAAACTTGAAAATATAAACTCACTTTAAATTAAATACATAGATAATATATGATGAATGATTTCGAAATCGCAAGTGATCGATCGTTATTTTGCTTCCAAAGTTTAAAGTGTTATATATTATTACTCTATAGAATTTATACTTTCTCTCTCCCTTTCTCATTCCTTTCTCCTACATATATATTTTTGTCATTCTTTAAAAATAATTATATGTTACTGGTTTTGTACTCTTGCCCCATTGCTAATGCTAGGATCACATAATAAATAAATATGAATTAATCAATTTCCCACTATTCGCCACGGAGCACGTGGTCATGTGTTCATATCTCTAGTGTTTCAGCCACTCTCACCAACATATATTTCCAGGGCGCGGGGCACTTGTTCAACTTCCACACAGGCCAATATTTCATCTTGGTTATTATGATAATCGAGCGCACGCGGTGTTTAATATGAATACAAACTCACCTGCAATGGCCATCCAGGGGTAGAAGGTATGGTTACCAGTGGGTTGTTGGTGCAGTTGGGTGGCGACCGGTTGACTCGCAGTTGAGTTGAGACTGCAGGTGTTCCACGAGGACGTCAGGGACCTCGAGGAGCCGTTGTTACCGGGACTTGAGGCTGGATCGCCGCCCACGAGGCCACCGTAGCTGCCGACTCGCGTGCCTTCGGGCGTGCACGCGGACGGGCGTACCACTGAATTGCTTTGGCCGTTCGCACCTGAGGTTGCTGACTGCCATACGTCCTTGACAGCGGCAGCAGCCATCACTGCCGCATAACCATTCTGATGAGCCGCTGCGGCCGCTGCCACTGCTTGCTCTTGTTGTTTGCAATCCTTACTTGCTGAACTTGAATATGATGATGTTGTATGTCCAGCAGCTTCAGGAGTTGTAGAATATAATTTACATGCAGTTGCAACGCTAGCGTCATATGGTGAATCTTGAGGTGGCCTAGTATTGGTACCACCACCAGGATGAATACCAAGACTGCTTGATGTATGATGATGATGTTGACTTGATGCATAAGGTGACATTCCCAGACCCAATGGAAAGCTGCGATATGCTGCTGCAGTTGCAGGATCATGATGTTGTCCAGCAGCACCACTTTGATGATGGTGACTTCCGTAAAAGCCACCCGCGCTCTGTTCAAAATATGAGTTCATTATTCCGGGTATTTTGATTCACTTATTTCACTTTAAACACCGGCACACGAAAACTGATAAATAAAATAAACAGGTGATTTCAAATTGCTGTGGAGCGCAAGGAAATTTCACGCCTTCGTTCCGGTGGAGGATGGTTGAAAAAGGAGAATTATGAAAGAAAGAGGATACCAGGGATATAGAAATAGAAAGAAAAAAAAAAGGGAAAAAGGAGAAAATGAGATAGAGGGAAAAAGAGTGAGAGCGGGTTTATGGTTGTAAAACCCACAACAGGTATTTTCGATGATGATCACTGGTATCAATGGTCAATATTGAGAAGTGACGACATCAAGAATAAGCACTATAACGTTAAATAGTAAAACCGGCCGTGAAGTCGTAAAAGTCATTGGCCGGCCGGGTGTAGCTTAAGCCACTTGGTTGTCAATTGTCAATAGTCCAAAAGAGTGTAATGTGAACTCGGATGGCTCATGACGGCAGATTTTATGGTCTCTTTAAAATAGTCAAGTTGATTGGCTGAGAAAACTTGTTGGCCCGTGCGGCCAATGATCGTTTAAGCCGTTACGACGTAATAAACTGGGCAATAAGATGAGGCTATAAATGCCACTTCAGGTTGTCCCGTGCAGCTTCATGCGGCACGCGACCTTTCTTCAAGCACGTTGTGAATATTTAAGACTGTGTGTGGTTGGTAAAAATGTTGATAATGCCAAAAGTTTTAAAAATAAAAAAGGAAAATTTAAATCAGACCAACGCACGTAAAAATTTGTTATTTTAAATGATATTAATTTTAAAATTATTATTGTTCTCTCATAAACTCAATTATAATAGCTTTCGATAAAAGCCAAATTGATATAATTATATCAAAAGATCGACTATCTCTCGCTTCAGGTCTTCACTGCACTAGCACTCGTGGAAATGTGAATACGTCGATGACGTTGGGGTAAGTACGGAGGTCTGTACAAAGGGAATCGTAACGAACCACGGTATGCCAGTGCGGTGGTCCACGGCACACTACTGCTTTTCTCGCGCCCCGTATACCGCCACTCTGTACTGTCGTTCGTCTCTCGCTTCCACCGGCCAACTTGCGCGTTCTCACTTACACCAATATAAACTACCTCTCTCACTTTCACCCACTGTCGTTATCCTATTCTATCTCCCTTTCTCTATCGTTCTCGCTCCCTCTCACTTCGAATTGGTAGACTCACTCCTCCTCCGTTGAGCCGCTCTGTGTGCGAACGTGGCGCGCACGAGTACTATCGTCCTCGTCTTTCACGTGCCGGCGCCCCTCTCCTAACCCGATAACCAAACTCTCCTCACTCTCTCGTCGTTTCCCACCATTCTCCACCCTCTCTTTTACTCACTCTTCATCTTTTTTCCACTCATGTACATTCACTACTATTTCCATCTCCCTCACGCTCTCTTACCCCTCGCAATCGACTACTTACTCTCTTTCTCCTACACTTTTTCTCATATTTTATTTCTCTCTCATTCTATTGCTATCCCTTTTTTTCCCTCTCCCACCCTCACGTTCTCTTACTCGTCTCATCTTTTTTCAACTCGTTATATTATCGCTTTTTTCTCCCTTTCATGCTAACGTTCTTCAACCCATTCCCAGTGCCCCCTGTCGAGTGTTCCACAAAGTCCACAACGTGCTGCCGGATTAAATTCTTATAGCAGAGAACGTCGTGTATCGCATCGCTGCAGCTATCGAGGACCATTTTAACAACATCAGAACTGGTAGCAAGAAGGAAAAGAAGAAAAAATAAATAAAATAAATGAAAATAAAAGCAGGTAAAAGAAACAATAGCGGTGACAATTGACAGAAGTTAGAGTTCATCTAAAAATTAAATGTATATGAAAATTAATTGTGTTGAGTAAATATGAACAAGCGAGAACGAATTATTCTAAAGTAAATGGTGGGAGCAAGCGAGTGAATACAATAGTAGCTTAGCTGGGGAAGAAAACAGGGTATCGAGAGGGAGGTTATGCTTAAGGACCAATCAGAATTGAATTCGTCATGAGTGCGATGCGAAACTACTACGCGCGGATAAAATAGTTCCACAGTAAAATGACGCCCATATTGCTCTAAGCACCGCCTCCATTAACCCCCACTACGAGTTAAAATGATACGATACCGCGTGACGGCGCGATTCAACCACGCGTGCTGCTCGGCGCCACGAATACGCACAACGCCACCTCTGAACTTAGCCAAGAACTAACCCTGCATACCCATTTGGACGTTCAAACTGCCAGCATCGACGTAACCCCAGCGTCGTTCAAACGATTATTGGCCTATCCGCGCGCGTCCTCAACGACGTTTTAGTGGCTGTCATGCTCTTTATATCTTCACAGGAATCTGTTTTTGAGGTCGTTGGTTATTGCTCAAATCTCTATTATGACTTTCATGTTCTCATACTGTCGAATAAACGATCAACACTTAATTAAATACTTGAGTTTATATATACATAAACAACAGAACTAGTTATTTAAATATTTGAAAAAATTATCGCAACAAATTTCACTTTAATAAATTTTTTATTCACTCAATGTCAGTTGTATTCATTAAAAATCCAATGATGTGAACTCCACGGTAAACATTTTTATCGTTAATTTGTTTAATTTATTTTAATCACCGTCTTATATGTATTTTACGATCTAATTAAATGGTAGTACAATCAAAATGTCATAAAACTGAGAATGAGATGAGCACGAGGCGAGAAAGAAATGAGAGTTACACCACAGTGTATATAGCGGCGTGTGCCCACCGCGGTATCGCACTGTTTATTGGGATGTAAATGTCGTTGGATTATCGCCCCCGCGGTTCGCACCTCATAAATTATTCCGTAACGAGCCGAGTAATGCCCGTCATAAGCTGCTCTTGCCCAGGTGGCCATTTGCAGATTCTGTATAGTTCTGCTGTTCTACCCTTACTCGCGCATCAACTCGCCCCTCATGCTTTTATTGTAAATACCAGTGTATTTAGACGAACATTATATCCCACTTGTACGTATGAATGTAAAAAATATTGGTAAAAATTAAATTAAATTATTTTTTGATTACTGTTATCATTACGTCCATCATTCGTATATTAATTACATTATTAAGAATGAAATGAAAACTTTTAATATAACGTTAAATATGAAATAATCATAAGTTATTTTTATAAAGATGATTATATTTATTCCATAAGAAGAAACCAATTCATAAACTATTTGATCCGCATATATTGATCAATGAGTGTATAATTTTATCTTGTGATCGGTGAGAATGAAGAAGCTACCGTATGTAAAAAGTCGCACGATTACTTCTGAAACCATTCATGGGGCTCCGACAGGTGGCAGGCCGTTTGCTCGATAATCATGACGGTAGTAAACTCGGGTTTTACGACCACTCGAACAGAATCGTAAAAGTCAGGGTCTTTAAGCTCTGCTCGCGTGGCGCCGTGAGGCGCGTGTCGGATACGACGGGGGCGTGAGATGAGCCGAGGTTGTTTCATTCTCATTTTGTTTTCTCTTCTTGTTTTGAACAAAGGTTGAAAGATGAGTAGCTGAAATGGGATCTAATTCCCATTCCCATTCCATGATGAAAATACACTTTGAAAATAAACAATTTTTCATCATTCACAATGACAATATTTTCTTTTCTCATTGTGAGATTTAAATAATTTTTTTTCAATGCATAAAAATTATTATGAAAATGAAAAACTAAAAAATTAAAATATAAGAAAAAAATACCGAGAATGGTGAAAAAGAACGATGAGACTTGAGAATAGATGGATGATGAATGTTTCCCCTGGGTATTTCGAATAAAACTAAAGTAAAGAAGAGGTGGCGTCGGGGAGGTTTATGGGGGAGTTGGTAACTATAGTAACCAGAGAAGACGAACGAAAGAAGAATGGGAAGAAGGACTGAATGAAAGAGAAGAAAAAAAGCAGAAGACTGAGCGAGGACGTTGCACTCAGCTCGAACAAATCTGCACTCTTGGTAAATCAGCATCCATTCTTCATCGCTCTGGTTGAACCCATCCAGAGTTTATGGTCTCTGTCGCACACACGTAATACATATACACACGTTTCATTCCTGTTCGTGTTTCCCGAAAAAAATTTTAAATACACGCATTAATCGGCCTATAATCATGAACAAAATTTTAATTCGTTGAATCTCAACATAATTATTCAAAAAATTAAATTCGATATGCTATAATGAACTAAAGCTCACATAAATATTTATAATTTTTAAATTATAATTACAGTACAATTTTTATGAAAATATGAGGTTATAAAAAAAAAACATTATAATTATTAAAAAAAATTATGTAGAATTTGAAGAAAAAAAAATCAACGCATATCGATTAGCAGCGCATCACAGGGTATAACGGCAGGATTGCGAACTTCACGCCATAGGGAAGATATTCTTTTTGCCATCTGGTGGACTATGAACGCATCGCCAGTTGCATCCTGCGTTGCGCGGCAATATCGGCTATATCCTCACGGTATACACTCGGATAACATCACATTTCGCAGTCGATATATATTTTTCCTATTGTCAGCAAAATTTTCAACTCGACTAAATATAAATTTCGTGGTTTATTACCAGAAGAAGATTTTGTTTGTATCACATAAAACATCAGTAGAACGATCAATGCAAAAATGTGGTGGTATTGTTGGACACATAAGGTACTTTCTCAGTAAATCGTCACGTGCTCCAGGCGAATATTCAAACAGGCTGATATTAACAAGTTTGATCGCAAGATTCGAGCGCATAATGCGTATGTGAAAAAAAAAAAGAGCGCATATAAACTTAATCGACCTTTCCCGTAAGAGTTTTTCCCTCTAATATGGCTCGTACGTCCTTGTAATTGACGGGCAATTTATTTAAACGCACGTTTAAAACAAGTTTTTAATACTTGTGCTATGCATGCTACCTACTTTACCGGCTGTTCCATTCTCTTAGTCGTAATCTTCTCCTTGTTTAGAGAGACATTGCGTTGATAAATAAGTGGCACGAAAAATATTTGCAATTTACTTCGGGGTATCGAACAAAATTCGTCATGGTATTTTATTCCATTTAATTTTTTGTTTATGACGATATTTTTTCTACGGCGATGTATTTTCTCATTAATTATATTGCAAGGAAACAAATTCAGATTTTTGAGCAGACAAAAAATAGGTTGGATAAATCTCATTGAGTGTATCGAGGAAAACATTTAAATCGGATAATATAAAACTGCGAATGATCGTTTTTATTCATTAAAGAAGTATTCAAGTAAAGAAATATAAACTTGAGTGTATATTATATATGCACCAGATTCATAATAATAGGTTGTTGGGTTTGGTAACAATCGTGCGAATGAATGAGTGGCAGTTTGCATATAAACAAACAAGTATCAATGCATCTAAATTGAAACATAAAATGAAATGAATGAGCCTATAAATACATGGAGTTAATGGCAGGGTGCCGTGAAAGCTATTGCACGTTGAACGTCGCTTATATTACGATATGTATATGTTTAGTCAGCGCCGCAATGAATGCAGTGTGCAGAATAAAACATCGTGTAAGGTTCATATTAATAAGAATAAAATGTAAATGACGACTTTTCAACGTGTTCAAGAATTGAAGAATGAATCTTATAAATTATTTGTAAATTCTAGCGTTGTTAAATATTTTTTTTTACAATTTATATCTGTCCTAATGTTTAAGTGACATAAACATTTACTAAACAATTTCACACATCGGCAATTAATAGTCATTTTTATCGCTCAATTTCAACTTAAACTTGACTTTTTCACTTTTTAATCGAAATTTTTCTATATTATTATAGTACTCAAACGAATATTACCAATGTAAATTTCACTTACCTTGTCATTTTGCGAAGAGAGCAATGCAATGGCGACGATAAATGCTGCTCATTTGTTTACACATTTTTTCCAGCCTGAAATCAAACGAAAATATATTAAAAATGACATAATAACTAATTGTTCAATTTTTTTCGACATAAAAAATTCTGAAGTTTCAATCTCCTTTGACCCCAATGAATAATTTTTTATTTTTATACCATCCATAACAAAATTTTATCATTCTACTACTGTGAAATTATTGAATGAATAAATAGTAATATATAGTATAATCGTTGATATTAATACAGTCCATCCAGTAGAACATTTATTAAGTATAAAGAATGAATTGACTTTTAAGATACAATGGAGCACTGTGTGATGAGTCAAAACACTGAACTCCTTGTGGAGCACACCTCAAAGTGACATTTAAACTTAATTTATTACTCGAGAGCTACATATCTCTGATGTACATAACTAATTTTTTTTCTGATAAATTCACAGAATATTAGTGTGAGATATTCAAAAACTACCGTGAGAGTTTGTCACGATTGAATCGATGCAGATATAGTATTTTTCAAATCTTATATAGACTCCACAAAATATATTAAACCAATGGCTGAAGAAATGTGCAATGTGCGCATGTATAGAATATATTGCGAGTACACGATGTTCAGTATTTGCAATTCAAACTGTATACCGGTGTATAATGTGGATAAATCGATGTGAGAAAGGTATATACACACACGAGATGGAGAGAAAATAAAAGGAATAAAATAAAAAAAAATTATTATACGTATATAAGTTTGTTCTACAGCAGTATTCATATATTGTACAAGTTGCGATATTCTCCCGATTAGAATTCTCGAAAGAATAATGAGATCATTGTTCTATAGAGTATTGGAGTGTGCATATCGAAAAGAAAAAAATAAAAGAAGAGTGAAAAGATATTCATGTAGCATCGAATCAAATATAAATAAAGCAAAAATGTGGTAGGTTGAAAAGACAAAGAAGCGCATGAGTTTGTGAAGAAATAGGAACAACAATCCATTGAATGAATTGTTCGAGAAAGAGATTGAAAAATGTCTTTATCATGTTTCGTGTAATGTCAATGTGATGTCGATCGTTGTTTCACATCAATATACGTAAACTCAAAACTCTCTTTGTCTGTATTGTACCTTCGTTACTGCAAGCTTTTTCATGAAGATATACCTGGATATATCTATAATACTTGTACGCAACCAGTTGGAAAAAGGTCTAAATTATTCTTTTCCTTTTTATAGACAAGAAAATAAAGTGATAAATAAAATTTTTTAATGATAATCAACATGGCCATTAGCAATAATTCATTTTTATTGCAAGGTAATATATTTTTTGTTGGTTTCAGTTTGTTAATTAGAACATTTGTTCTGCGAAAGAAAAAAGAAGGTGCACCAGCTGCAAAGCGAGGAGAGGCCAGTATATTTTTTGACAAGAGTTAACCGCTGCTCGGTGTCTTAAATCCGCCGTGCATAGAGGGAAATATATTCTATCTGATTGTTGAGGGGTTGGTATAGATTAAAAATAAAAAATGAAATAAATAAAAAAGCGCAATATCGTTGGGATGATGCGCTGCAATACAAAAGGAATGAAGAATGTCTTTATTTGATGCCGACTTGAATCGAATTTGGGTCGGGCACTTTTTTTTTTCCCCCGGTTTCGTTTTTATTTTTCAACGTCGTTCATCCATAATCAAGCTTCTCATCATGGTGGGCAATCTCCCGAATTTACCAAGCACACCAGAAGATAGATGGACGAGACGAGCAGGTATATTTGGGAACAAAAGGGGAGTGTCCTCGAATTCGTGGCTGGAGTAAACTCCTCTTCCCAATCCCGCCCGCGTCCATGTAGTATAAGTAAAATTCTTTCGTTGAAATTTTTTGGGAGCCATCGCGTTCACCTTTCACGCGCCTAGACAATCTCTCATGGTCATCATGGTCAAAAATTTTGTTTTGTTGATGGGGTAAAACAAAATGTCCGCATCATCAAGAGAAAATTGTTTCATAAAACAGCGGATGCGATATTATGTTTCTAGGACCAAGAGTATGTTTAAAAAAATTATCAAAATAGCTAATATTTAATTTCAAACAATATTTAAAAAAGGAAAAAAAAAATATTCATCTCCTGAAACCTTGAGAAATAAATTAAACTGATGAACCCTCTCTGACTTTTTTTTTTTACTTTTTTTTACGTCAAGGATATGACATCCATAAATGGTGACAGCAATTAAAACAGCTCGTTGTCGAGTAAGTTTATACATTTCATATTACGACGGAGATTTTCAGACAAAATTATATCAGCAATTCTAGAGGGTGAGAATATCTGACTGGGAGAAAGAGATAATATAAGAGACTGGGAGAAGAGAAGCGGGCGAACATGGAGAGTGTGAAACGAGAAGTAGGTGATGAATAATGGATGGTACGCGTTGGCAATCTTGGATGCGCCAGATCATCCGACGGACTCTTCAAACCCTCGGGTAATGGTCGGTAAATTGTCGAACTGCGCGAGGACAATGAAATTGCCGCATTTGACCATGTAAGCTATACGTTATTACGCATTTCACCAGCCTTATGATTATGTTAGGGACACACTATCCTGCATATAAGTATATCATATATGCATGGATGTGATATGCCTTTTAAACGCTCCTCAAGAATTCATATTCGTTGTTTATATATATGTATAAAACTATTTGTTTAATATATATTCATATTCAGATTCATTGACGTAATGATTATTTTATATGAAAATTTACGATGAGCATAATCTTATGATCACTTATATAATTATGGATCAATGAATTTTTAATCATATGGTGTAGTACAAAATTTCTTACATCATATATTGCTTTAGAGATTACGACGAAAAAATTCAGCGAATGAAGTTTGATAATAAATATTATTTTTATAATAATTATCATTGGTTTCTATTTGCTGTAAAAAATAGAAATATCATAAGATATTTATTTTATTTATCGAGTGTCAAGAAATTAATTAATTTTGAAAGTTCAGTGTATGTATATATTTTTTATTTTTCGTTGAATTCGAATTATTTTCAGGGGAGTGGAAAGAATTAGTGAATTGATATGCGAGAAGCGTATCATGTACATGTGAAACGAGTGAAAAGAGTAAGGAGATAAAGAGAGAGAGAGAGGCAAAAAGTCGAATCGGCTCTCGGACGACGAGATGGTATGGCTTGTGGAAGATATATACCTATATACACCTCTCCACGCTCCCATTTTCCACGTCGTTCCATAATTTTCAATTATCTCCACCGCCAGTTTTTATGGTCTAATTATTTTTTTATACGAGAACCCACCGCGGGTATATGTACGTGTGAGTAATCGAAATGTAGGTTGGTGATTGCGATAAGTAGCTTTGAGTCTTGAATAAATATATTCACCAATTATGAATGAACGGATACGTTAACAGAGAAAAAAAAATTATAAATCATATCTTCCGTGTTTAATTTTATATCCAATAATTGTTGTAACAACAAGTTACTTGTGTTGTCCTTATTATTATTCACGTCATTTTATTTTCCTATACAATATTGGATAAAGATTAATGGCTACTTTTGTATCTCTGAACATACATTTCGTTTCTCACAACATGTTCTCTGACGTTGCATTCCGTACAATGAGTCACGTACGAAATATTCATCAAGTAAAAGACCAATAATCGATTACAAATACAACCTTACATAAATTCCAGATGTCAACATTCATTCTACCCACGCACAAATGTTAATATATATAAACAAAACAATATATAAAAATATAATCCTTATTGTACGTATTACATATAGTTTTCCCTTTTTCTGTGTCGATTAGACACAGCTTCTGTTTGAGGTAGAAAGCATTCAACTATTATTTTCAAGTAATATTTCAGGTCGTCAAAAAAATATAGAGAGATATATCAAGAGAATTTATATACACCTATATTTTCTTTGTCTGACTTCAGACTATAAGTAATGTCTCCTTAAATTATGACTATCTTATCTGCAGTTACTTATATGCTGGAACGTATATTTATGGCGAGTGATCGTGAAACATTTTGGTGTCCCCAGCGGCCGGATCACTGACCGCACTTCGCCAGCACAACTCTGTATACCGCCTCCTTTTTATACATGTATTCATGTATATAAGTTTGTGTGTTTATAATTCTGCCTTTTTCTCCATCGCCTCCGCCTTCTCTATCTTCTTCGTGATGGCGCCAGCATTAAGTCTATTATACAGCAATGGAGCAAACGACGGAAAGATAAATGCATGCAAATATTAATTGACTAAAATATCGAACATATTTGTCGAAAACACTAATTATTTTCAAGAGAATATTAAATAATTAAATTTCTGACTGCATTTTACGTGATCTAATATATAATTTTTATCATAAATTCATCGAAAGATTTTTAATATATAAATGAAAAAAAATAAATAAATAAATAAGTATAATTATAGTCTCTTATTTTTGCAGGTAAATTGCGTTCAGGTAGTGGAAATATTTTGACAGTCAATAATATCCCCAGCAGGTAGAGACCCCTATTCGTTTATAAATGCTCTATGCAAATTGCCGACCATTAGTACTTTTGCTTCATTGTCATAACTATAACGCGTTCTTTTTGAACTATTAAATGGTCAAATATTGACGACCATTCACAGCAGGAACATTATGTGATAGTTATTTTCCGCAAAAACCACAATGTCAAAAATCATTAATTATCAAAAGCCAATTAATAGTTCAATAATTAATTTAGTCAAATTAAAAAATTTTTATCTTATTGTTTCACTTGGTTTAGTTTTCATGTAAAAATTTCAAATGTGTATAATAATTCGAAGCTACATGATGTTTCACACGCGAATAAATAAACACATAATACCAACTTGACGCCGCGTGGTTGTGAGTGGTAATGGTGTCCTTTATGATAACCCCACTATATTTGTATATATAGTGCACAGCAAAAAGACTAAAAGTAACAAGTGCAATGCACCAATCTTACTGGTCTTCTAGATTGGGTAGATAAGATATACCATATAGCATGCTCATCATCACTCGAGCGTTCGCCAGTACGTGTATGTGCTTAATGCTGCAGTTAATATTTTTTTTTATTTT
>JAQQBS010001423.1:8041617-8141374 GCA_030347275.1 Microctonus aethiopoides
TGTCTCGAGTAACAAGCAGTCCTCTACGAAGCTACATATAACTCTCAAGACAGGTAGTATATCTTAAAGATTACCATGATTTTTAATACTGACAAACACAGCAGTAGAAAATATCGCGAAATAACTACTGTAATATTGATCGTACTAGGATCGGTATAAATTCACGTATTCATAAATATGTTTAACTAACTTTATGATGTTCATTGTATGATTTCCGGACAATAAGTATGTCAAATGTAGGCGCAAATATATATTATTCAGTATCCTTGTGCATCCACGATAAACAAACTTATACAACGTTCATTGTTGAATCGTACAATTGACAAAAGTTTTTTTATATTATTGTTATATACTTGGATACATAAGAATTTAGTGTAGGCGCTATACTATTGCTATAATATTTCCTTCTGAGTATAAAATAAAATTTCTATTCAGTGGGCGTTAGTACTTCAAAATTATTCCCTTCATTTTAGTTGTAAAAAATTTTTATAATACTCGATATAGTTGGCAGTATTATTTGATTTAAAAGATTGTTACAAAATTGGATTATATTTCAAAAATATAGGAATTATTGAATAAATAAAACTATGATTGCTTAAAAAATTGTAAACGCTTATATCATTCAATTGTTTACGTTGATGATCTGCAGCCAACTAACGCGAGATTTTTATTTCACATAATGTATGTACCTATATAACTATAAGTGCCAACGTAAATACAGTATAAAATATTCACTTGGAAGATCTTTACACGATCTAGACAAATATTCCATGTATTTTGCGCGCATCAGTGATTAGATGTACATACCAACTTGAATATAATGTATATACATGGAACGATCTCACTGACAACTGTTGTTCGTATAAGTTTTGCAGTGTGCTGCAATCATATCTGACTTTTTTATTATTATTATTTGTTTAAAACGATCATACTTTGTCATTTAAAAAAGTTGGCTATTTAATATTATTTTTATTTATAGAAATTCGTAAACTTCCACACGAATTATTCATTATATATTTCTTTCTATATGTATAATATATTATTTTACTTTTTTATTTCTCAATTTTTTCAATGACGAGCTTGAGACTGTGGACAACCTTCAAGAACAACGAGAAGCTTGCTGAGAGATTCATGAGCAGTCATATCCGACGCTCTCTCTGTGCGCGCATTCTCCTTGCTGATTAATATCCAGATCCACTCCAAGAGATAGTTCTTGTTTGGATGAAGCAATTCCAGCCGGTTTTTCGTGACGATATCTCGCACTAGCCCTGATCTCTCCTGAATGTGGGGTATATATGTACGTGGAATAAACGATTTGCAGTAGGTTCGAAGGCGAGACACTGCAGATTGCATATTATATATGTTCATGCACGTTTATATTTATTTTTAGTCTTTTACATATTATTTGTTGTCAGCCATAAGTTTAATTTTTTTTTCTTTGTTTTACATTGCAGCTATGTCTCTCATTATTGTTATGACGCATTATGTGTTTTAGGGTCACGACCGAGCCTATTTATGATATATTATAAATGTACATAAATAAATTTAGGTATTTTATTAAAAGTAGAATATTCTAAGTCAATAATTTTTTTTCAAACTTTTCGAATTATTGAATTGTTCGAAAAAATGTAAAAATGTTTTTCATCCATTTGTTGGATCGATCTTCAAATGGTTATTTTACAGACCCAATTGTATACATTTATTTCAATTTTATTGTCCCTTAAATATCATTTATATAAAATCAGTTAAAGTGCTCAAACTGATAGACATATATAATATGTAATAAAATGAAAATAAATAAAAAAATTATTATAGAGGAATGGTGAATATTTGGCTCTCGATTTTTGTTAGAATTATTTTCAAAAGATGGAGGCATATAAATAAACTATGTATTGAATAAATATATAAGAAATAGGATATAGTTGAATGGTGCATTGCTGTAGTAATAAAACTGCCAGAGCAATATGCTACGCCTTGATATAAAATGTATATACACTACATTGCATTCAATATTTCAAGTGGGAACATCTCGAGTGCCTTTTAGATGCTGTGTAATAATATACCACCGCCAAATTTTTTTGCTTAATAGCAAATTTAAAAAAGTAAAATATTTATTTTTCAATTATAAATTACTCATCTCGTTGCAATTAGCAATATAATAATTTTGTACAGTTAATAATGATAAATAAAATGATGAAATACCTGCGAAATAATATTGAAGACATTGATGAACCAAAGTTAACCAACTTCGTTGTCATAAGGGTTTCACCATGCTGACTCACGTGGTGCGTTGAAACAGCAAGATGGCCGTGTACGCCGCCTTGGGCGTGGCCGTTATACCAATCCACAAATTAATCATGGAATTTTATTGTTCATTTATTCAACATTAAAATATTTATAAACACAATTCATCACTTGGCACAAAAACACTCAACAATTTTTCGTTTTATTTTATAATAATTTGCACTGTACGACATCCTTGGATTGCGACTTTGAGTCTGCTTCGGCGCGGCAGCCATTTTTTTATTCCCCACCACTGTGATGGAGAATATGGTCCAGCTGACAACCTCCAAGCATTGCCGCGCCTCGCCGGTAGCTCTTCCCGCCATTCTCCAAAAATCTTCAACCAAAAAATTAATGTCGACAATTTAAGAATTTTTTAAAAATTAATTATTATTCAATCTACAATTAATTTTTTCATCAAGCGAGACTGAGATAATTATAATCGATTGAAAAATAATTCAATTATTCAATCATTTATCATGAAATAATGTAAAATTTGTAACAAAAATGTTTGCTATAAGTATTGATTTTTCAACAAACACTTGTACATATAAATAAATACATATGAACCCATCTATTTAATAATTTATTGTGAAACATACGTAACTTATTACAAATATTCCATTTGAATATACAAATAAATATACGAACATAAAATGTTTGGAGCATTAAAGTTGAAAAATTTCTTTATCGACAAGTCCTGAAGATATTTTTTTTTTTATATTTCCCCTCTGTTAACTCCCTACCACACACATACGCAGTCGTCCTTTGCTCAATGTGGCGCCCTGCGCGATTCTGTGCGTCTGTGCGCGTTGTCAATGTCCGCTGCTGCTGCTGCTGCTATCATCGCGACATTCAAAGAATTGTTTCGAGCATATTGGACAAAACAAAAATTGTCGCCGACTCTTTTACAGAGCCGCGACTACACGGTGCAAGTTAAAAATATCTTTGGGTAAGTGAGTGAAAGAGAATGTTGCGTTGAGTAGTTTGCGGGATCTATATAGCACGTGAGAGCATGTGAAGAGAGTATCACTGTATAGTCAACACTTGGTCGGCTCATGCGTTCTCAATATAAGCGACGAGCGAGAGATGGAAGCGCAGAGAGTCGACGCCGCGAATGTATCTACATACACACTCTCACACACATTCAAATAACGGAGGGGACGATCGACGGCCATCTTGTTACACGAGTTTGAACTGTATTCTATGTATATACAGCCTCACTCTTTTGCACCCACGTATATATTCTCACTAGACTTATATATTTCTAACTTTGTTGGGCAGTCAACGCATGCGCCACGCTCGATCATCTTTGCACACTTCGTTTTCATTATGTCTTGCATGATTTTATATTATAAGTATTTATTTTCTTCATTGTATTTTATTATTTTTGTCTTTGATATACGAAGCGCCGTTGATCAATTCCAAAATGAATTTAACTTTTTAGGAAGTTGATATAATGTATACGCTCTTACGAATACAAATGTTGAGAATTTTTATTTTTCATTGGTGAATATTTTTAGTATGTTCACGATCATTTTACATTTCCGTTTCTATCATAGATATATTTTTTTTTTTATATATAATTCAATTAGTTAATTAAAATTGAAGATTGTGTTATATAATATTAATATTTGTATTCATTTATTATATTTAATCCATAATAACCATTAAAATTTTTCCAATAAATTACCGTCAAGCTGACAAGATGATTGAGCAGGCTTTTAACTTTTTTCCTTGCATTCAATATCGCAGCAGGCTGCAAGTACAAAAAAATTCGATGATAACGACCTTGGGTTCCCATGTGACGGCTATATAATTGAATATATGAAAACCACGAGGTAGACGGAAATTACTTCAGTCGTGTTATCGACGTTGATATTTTTTTTCTTTTTTTTTTTTTCATCGCTTGTAGTTAATTGATTGCGAAACGTTCAATAACTACTATACAAGGGTCACAAAAAATGTAACAACAAAACCATTTAACTTTCATAAAAAAACGTTACCTTATTATAATTATTTTTCCATTTCCTACTGAGCTGTATACATAATGACGTAATTTTCCCACAACTGTATAGATGTGTATGCGAAAAATAATTGCAATACATTATAAATATCATATATTGTACAGATACAAAGTGAAAATAAAAATTATTTTTCATTAATTGTGAAAATATAAATATTTCACAAATTAATTTTTCGAAAGTGAAACGAGATTAAATAAAATGAAAGAAAAATCTAACGTTTATGTAGTGTAAATATATATATATATATAAATATATATAATCAACGCTGCAATAAGGAAAAAAATATATCACAATTTATATTTGACCTTTAGTATATGATGAACCCAAATGTCCATTCGCGATGTACTGCGTAATGATTTTAGTCGTACTATGTATTTATTTTATCGCATGTTGAATTTATTTTATTATTTGCTTAATGACCGTAATGGGTTGTTTTTATGTAAATAAACTACGTATCAGTTGGCAATAATCCAAAAAAAAAAAATAATTTATAACGAGTAATATTAATCACAGAAATATTATCAACCTTACTAATCGCACTATAGTGGTGCGTTATATATCCATCACTTCATGTGCTCATAATTAAACACAATTTATTCATGAGAAACAATATAATAATAGAATATACATTTCTGTAATTGTGTGAATAAAACAATTTTTTTTTTAATCAAAGGTTATTATTTCAAAATAAATATTTTATATTTAAAAATGAATAATATTAATATCTTACTGAAAATTGGCCACAAAATAATGATGAAAGAAAATAAAATAAATGGTTTGATAATAAAAACTGACCGTAATAATACTTCTTAGCTTAGTTTTATTACTATACAAGTAAAGTGTTCACGATTGTGAGTAGATTGCTCGAGTAAAGTAAAAAACAAAAGACACGTACACGACAAATGGCTCGTAAATAGTTAGAAGTTGACACACTGTACGTAGGAAGTAAACACGCGAGAAGAAAATGAAAAAAAAAAATCAAAAGAATAACAACTGATGAAACGAAGATCACGGTACATTTCGTTTTTATTTTATTTTTTATCTTTTTCCTCACCCTCCATCTACCATTTTTTTTTCTTCACCCCACCTTCCATTCCATTTCTCCATTAACCCTGGACGCTCCTCTCTTCAAACTTACTGCATATTGATCTCATCGATCTCACCCTACCTCGTTCCCTCTCGCCGAGTATAGCAACCAAACTGGCTTTATACCACCCTCTCATGTTGCGCTACATACATGAACATTAATATTATATATGTATATATATCTACACTCACCAAGGATGAAATCGAGAGAGCCGTCGCGTGTCCAAAGAATCGAGTGGTGTTGTCGTGATGCTCTCTCCTTGTATCCCAACAATAAAGCACTCGACAAAAGCCCACGCACACGAGATAGAGGCCTACGTCGAGAAATATATTTCCTCATACTCACATTTATTTTTCCAATCTCATATACACGCTTGCACAAACATTTTGCACTTGTGAATGTATATTTTAAGTACGTATAAAATACATTAAATGGCGAGTAACTATTCACGATCACGCGTGTCAAGTGCAACACAAACAATCTCAAAAACTTGTTTTTATTTAGTTTTTATATTTTTTTTTATTTGGTTCGCGTTATTTTTGTGTAACGTTTATTCACTTTTACTCTTTGAAAAACTCTCCCTTACTTCTTCACGTATGACGGCAGACTAATAAAAAAGTTGCCTTTTGTTTGATAGCCAACTAAATCGACCTGCCAACCCCCTAATGCGTCATTACTGTCGGTCTTTACTGCTGCCTCGTATCATTTCACTTAGGTATATTGATATGGCAACGAGTTCCCGACCTCGTCCAATGTGAAACGGCATGCTTCCTCTCTAAATGTGCTCAAGTGACGCTCACAGAAGCACTTCACCGTCGGAACGACACACTCACCACGTTATATTCATTTATCATACGACCATAGACATAGCGCACAATTTATATAAACACTTGATTTGTTTACTTTATTCCTATACTAAATTTCTTATCGAATGTCTGAGGTATTTATCGGAAATATAAATATTATTTCTACTGTACGTCTAACCGAGGAAACAGTCAACGGAGAACTAAAAATTTTAGCCACAATTTCAACCCCACTATAGATTTTATTTTACAATCCAAACTGTGTCCTTCAGTGATGAAAATAAAAGAAAAAAAAATATAAATGCTTAGAGGATGTGAGTAAAAAAAAATACTGAGCCCTAAAAATAGGTTTTTGTGGCGATTGCGAGGTCGCAACTTCAGTATAGGAAATAGTATGGTTTAGTATCAAGTCCCATTGTTGTTAAGGCCTCACTTGTATACATCCAATATACTGTTCTCGGGATTTTTACAATCGGTCATTCCGTGGTAAATAGTGGGCTCATAGGTTATTTTCTTACTCCTACAAATTGTACGACCCTTTTCGGGTATACCAGGCAACAGCATGTAGCCATAAAATGGGACCCATGCAACGTTTGTACAATTACAATCACCCCGTTAAACATTTTTTAAGGCCTGTAGACACGCGTAATCCCTCCTTTAATTTTACAACCCTTGAGACCTTGTCCTTCCACATTTTATTGCATCCCGACACCGATTCGGTGCGCGCGAAGTAAATTTGAAAAGCCACATTGTTGCAGGAAATTGAAGATTTTTTTAACCGATAGCCTTGAAATTTTTTGTGTGTTATTGGTGTGACCAATGGCGTTAAAAAAGACAGGAAAAAAATATCCTGGTGCGATAGTGTGAATTTTACTTACGTTTTAAGGATAGATACAAACTAGAGGTCTTTTTTAGTCCTTGAACGTTGGTTTTTTAGTTTTACTCTTCTCGAGTTTAATATTTATTCTCTTTTTAAAGTAACTTCGTCAGGTAAAATATAGTGGATGTACATTAACTTACCTTTTTTTCAGATAAAAATTGAAAGAGAGGAAAAAAACATAGTCGAATGATTTAAGAATTATGTACAACATTTATTTGTATATATATGAAAAATTGTAAATGAATTATGTTCAATCTATTGGCAAAGTACTTAATTACCGTTAGCCTCTCGCCTTTACGATATACTCCATGATCCCTAACCTTTTCCATAATAAACCGCTCTATTATGATTCGCTTCGTGAATTCTTCAATGTATGCATAAATATAATATACATACACACAAACACATAAATACTGAATACATTTATACATCACCTTCCAATCTCAAGATCGTAATGACGTGCCAAATTTGCAAATCTCCATAGCTATATTATTACATTCCTTCTAACAAATTTCTAAATATTCATTCAATTTTATTCTTCACATTAAAATTAAATTATCATTATTAATTCAAAAAATAAAAAAATGTTTTTGGAGTTAATATTAACAAACTGTTTAGAAAATAAATATCAAAAATCCGAAAGTCAATATATCGAGTAGATAATTATTTAATACATGACAATTGACGCATTTATATCTATATATACGTTCATATAAATGTGATAGCATAAAGCTTGTGCTATAGCGCAATAGCTGGATAGAGCGAGTGAACCCAGTGCGGAGCTTTCCGCGCGGTCCATAACACGCGGGGCAGTAACTAACCGGATTCCAGCGGGTGCTATGTGCCACCTATATCCCAAGCACCCATACCAGCGTACAATATGGGAAATCTATGGGCTCATATCCCACGAACCGAAACTGTACACTAGCCAAATGGACGCGGCAATAACGGCCCGTTAACGCTAATTCGTGGAATTCTGATTGACGATGGGCCACATAGGGGGTGTTTGCCATATACTCCCTTCTCTATATCTCGCCTTCTCTTCTCCAATACTCCAATACACACACATGTATGTATATCTTGTTTCCCTTTTGCTCTATATAGTTTATCCCACCCTTTTGTATCATCCTCCCTTGGTTTCCTCCCTGACTGAACCTGGAGCTCAAACACCACCCTATTTGTGTGCAAACCTTGCACATATATATACATATATATTAGAAGTAGAATCGTTGTAATGGGGTGACGATCGAGGTATAGTCGGAAGCACAATGATAACTGTGAGTCTCCCTCATTCTCCAATATCATTCCCCTCTGGTCATATTTCTCCATTGCTACTTCGCACTGTCCATCTCTCATTGAAGTTGGTTCATACATATACATACATATGTATATATGTATTGGACTCATCCCTATACTTAGTCTGTACGACTTGATTTAGTAGCAGGAGAAACGTGTGTATATATGTACAAGTCCCCTTCATTTTCGATGGACCCTCTGATGGCTACTACTATTCGATTAATCCCTCGTGTTCGTTCATGGTTTTGTGATCAGATCGATTGATGTGAAGAAAAAAAAATACGCCCACTCTGTAGATATGTAGACATAAAGATTGTGTGTATTATTATTATTTTTTTTTTTCATATATGAATTAGAATATATAGCACATTCGAGTACATTATTTCGTAATTGTTAGATGTATTTTTTTGATTTGGTATTATTAATATGTATTGTATTTGTGTGGCTGATAAAAATTTAAGGAGATATTTAGTGCATTTAGTAAATTTTTTATTCGAAATGATTTAGAAAATTATTGTATTATTTTTGAAAGTAGTTACGTTCACCCTCTATTTGAATATTAGTGTGCATTATGTGCACAATGGTGTTTTATATCTTTGGAGGAATTTTAGGGGAACCAAAGACTTTATATTGCTGAAATATATTTTTGTTGAGGGTGAAAGAAGCCAAAACATCGCGCGACACCACACTTTTGATCCTTATATACAATATTAAATAACTTTGGATCGTAAAAAATATTAAAGGAGAATAAAGATTTTTGAGATTGATTGTCAATGTAATATAGTACGTACTTTTACTTGCAATAAATTAATTTAAATATGTCGTTAAAATTATAGTTTAAATTAATTTGATTAATTATAATGGAATAATAAAAGCTGTGTCTTTTTTAAATTTCCTTAATTCATATACGTTTCAACTAAATTCATTTCAAATTACTTTATCCAATTTGTAACTATATTTTGTTCAGTTGAATGAGATCATCGATCGTTTTTAATTGGATCTTTGTCCTAATGAGTTTTGCGTGCAAAAAAGCCATTTAATTGAAACCCGCGCACGTTTAACTGCAATTTTGTATTTTATTTATAGACGTGCAATTATCACGCAGACATCGAATCATTATCGATCAACAAAGCGCGGCAACAGTAGCAGCATTGCATGTTGTTTTATAAATAAAAAATTAAATAATTTTTGTATTTTCATTTTCATTTGTTTATTATTAATTAGCATTAAAAGAATGATTTTTTGTGTCTTCCTTAATGCATTAGTCATTTATAATTCACTACACATTATTTGTTTTTATTTTCTAACAAATTGAATTTTATAGTTGTATTTTCTTCAGATTAATATTGTTAATAGAAAAATGGTGTGTTTAATTGACTTGAACGATGTGAGAATTTAAAAGGAATTAATGAACGATAAAAATTCGTATAAGAAACGCGATGAATTTGTTGAGAAGGCAAATTTAATGTATAAGGATAAAATAAAGGAAAAGCGAAAGAAGACTTGTAGGACCAGTTCGCCATTTTTAAGTGCCTGCCAATCGAAAAGTGCTGTAGCAACCACGCAAATGTTATGCAGGATGATATCGTAGGTGGAGTACGATCATCAGTCCAACCACAAATTTCGCATTTATATATAATCCATAAAAACATTTTGAAATGTTTTTTAAATGAGTAATAAAACAACATTTCCATAAGTAGCATTTTGTGGTTGGCGTTTAAGCATGTGGGACCCTGCAAGTATGGTTATAAAAAAAACTATTAATTCACCTCGTGGTCGTAGAGCAACCAGCAATTTTGGGATTGCCGCCGGCTGCAGATTAGGACCCGTAGTTGCTGGTGGAAAGTGCACCCCTATCGCGGAATATTGCCGGATAAGCGACTGGACCCAATTAAAACGCTAATAACAAGAATCGTTCGACAAACCACAAACGTATAGTCATTTATCTTAACCAAATTTTTGTTACGAATTATCAAATTTGTCTTAATCATCATCAATTGTTTTTATACAATTCATTCAAACTTGGACGCCTTTCATTTTGATGGCGTGTGTGGGATCAAACATGACGTGAATGCAAATTAATACCACTGATTCGTGAGAACAAAATATAAAAAAAAAAACATTTATTGAAGTGCGTCCGATGATTTTAAATTATATATTGATGATTCTATCCAATGGCCATTGTTATTTTCATTTATTTTGTCCGATTTAAGTTAGACAAGCAACGTTTTGAGATTCCAAAGTGCAATACCAACTAAGTATTCTATTGAGCGATAAAGAGCTGAACATTTTTCTTTGAGTCAATGCGTTTGGGAACTTGCCTCTTTCATGTCGCGCCGTTTAATTGTACTGCGACCAGAATTCGTCAAACGACCACCAGTGAAATCGTGGGAGCTTATTGATTCCCATGAAGAAAAATGGGAATAGAAATAAAAGGGGTTGAGATACGTGTAGATATTCTAGAAAAAGCTGAGTAAGTATAATACTTTACTTAACCGACGGAACGCACATAGTAATATGGATTCATTTTCAGTCTATTGCATGTCTGTGTCTATATAATGTCATTGCAAAAGAGAAAAAAAAAGCAAGCCCGCCTTTAAATTAAAAATATATTACTAATATTATTTAGTTGTGACATTTATATTAAAATAAAAATTCTAAAAATTCCAGTAGCAATGACGATATTTGACGCAAACAACTTGATATGGTAGCGACAAGTTTTATCCACAGATATAGAAGGGGCCCATTAACATTTGACTTCTCTTTCGCGTTAGCGTCCACGATTTGTGCCACCATAGCAAATCTTGGATTTTATGAACTCCACACACAAGGGGATTCCTATATACTCAACGCTCTCGCAAATGTCACCGAGTAAATGTTTCAGCAACCGATTATACCCTGACCTATAGACCATACCGTACAACATCTCCCCTATTTTTTTTCTTCATTATTTCATTCGTGTGATGAAACAACTTTGTGTCCACCATTCAAGTCGTCTTAATAATTGCAGTAGATTAATTCAGATTAAAATTATAAATGATTTATTTTCTCATCGTTCAATATATTTTTATTTCATCGGTAAAATTTGTCGGATCGATTGAGATATATTAATATTTATTTATAATGATAAATAGAAATATATCAGATGGTTATTTTGGGTTGTGGCAAAGCGCAACTATAAGTTAAAACAATGACTCGTGAAAAGTAGCCTGACTCAACACTGCCTCGTCGGCATGTTCACCTCCCAAGGTGCGGGGGCGAGATGATTGTGAAGATAGGAGGGCTGAAAATCGCCTGCGTACGTGCAACGTGAGCCTGGCAATATTGCGCCGTGACTCGTAGGTTCACCCTGGTATATACTTGGACTATACGTCGTACACCACTCAAATGCATTTATCACAACGAACATGGGCATACATTGACTCTATAGGGTTCTGTGCGCTTCCAGTTACAGTCACGCGCGTGCTATGAAAATACGATTCCCCGGTAAATTTTCAACCTCTCTCACACTCTTAACTCGTTCATCAAATTCCATACAAGTTTCTCACTACTTATCTAATGAATATCAAATACTTTACTGCTTGAACTTTATCGTTGAATGATTATATTATATTTACTTGAATTTTACATTAATTTTCATCTTCTGTTTCTCCTTGATCGTAATAATATATACTGAAAATAATTTTAGAAATTAAAAGTGCTAGCTGTAAATATTGTGATTTGTTAAAATATATTAAGGCTTGATGCCAAGTTTAGGTTGATCATCTCATCTCAACAATATATATTTGTCTAGAAGCAAATCTAAAATAATATGATTTATCGCTAAGATTAAATAAAGTTAGCATCACTTTTGATTATGAAGAAAATAGACTAGTAGTAAGCGAATTATTAGTCTATATTACTTGTTTGCCAGAATAATGTCAAGCATGAAATATATAATTATACGTATAATGCGTCTTATTGTCCAAATTCACAAAACACTGTCCGCACTCGTAAGTATATATCCCAAGGAGAAATACGATAAAAATAAGAAAGAAAAAAAAATTTACAGAGGCTTTGCAATGAATAATTCAGACGTGCGAAGCTGCAGCACAGCGGACCATTGGCAGAATTCTCTCGGTTTTTCGTTTTTTTTTTTTTTTTTTTGCTTCCCATTTCTCCACACTCCAAAGTTCTTCCACGTCTTTTTCGTTCTTTTTTTTTTTGTAAGGGAGGGAATTCTTGCACGCATTCACGCTGGCAGTTGTAAATCACGTGTGTAACGTGGGTTATGCTGAACTTTATTCACCAATGAAAGCCAGAGGGATGAATTACACTCCCTTTGCTTTATTCCATTGGCTTTGTCTTCATTCCGTGTCCCCTATTTGTTATTTTTTTTTTATTGCATACTCTATTCAATTCTATCCTTTAATTCAAATAAGCACTATTAAATATACTTCTAAGAAAATTATTTACTAAGACACACACATATTATTCATATATTTAACACATTTTCAATGCTCAGCTGTTCATTTCTGTGATGCGTTTGCCAACTAAATAATTTAAAGTCTAAAACCTCATTCGTTTACAGTGTCTCAATGAGAAACTCTATTTTCGTAACAGTATGAATATATTCATAAATAAATTTGTCTCATCGTATTTTTTTTTCTTTTCAGCACAAACATTTTCTCATATTAATGACATTTATTAACACTCTTAAAAGTCTTAAATTATATTTTGTTATCGCAATTTCACAGGACATATACAGCAGATGAAACTGATTCTCATGTGAGCGCCCAAGGGTGCCTTGTAAGCTTCATAAATAATCAATTGGCAATATGTTTCTTCCTCATATATAAATTTCACCACATATACAGCAAGGTATATATATGAAATAAGTATTGGAGAATTTACAATTACCTTCGCTGCATAATCTTCATTTATCCTCTAGCAAGATAAAATTGATTCCACAGCCTTATGTATATTTCATATGCAACTGCAGCTTATGAATGTCATTAATACCCAATGTTTGTGCTACCGATAATTTTGCTGATGTTACTTTCAAAGTATCCAACAAACACAGTCTATACATATTTATTATATATACAGTATAAACATTTAATATTGGTGTTGTAGGTAAACCGACAGTGTGCAGATATGTATTTGTATAGGAAAAGGGCCAGTATAGTGATCATATAAATTTTTATCTTGTTGAAATCATGAACAATAGATGCATGTATGTGAATTGAATGTATATAAATTTACATGATATACCTGAGTACATATTTGTGTAAAATATATATACATGTGTAGAGAGATCGCGTGGTTGAAGGTAAGTCTGGATGATATTCTTAACGAGAGTGCTTTATGACTTTAAAGGTCCTTTATCTACGGCGGTGTTGCGTTGGCGTTATCCGAGTCAAAATGAAGGGACTATATACAAGAAGGTATATATTCGAAGTAAATGAGAATATCAGAATGGGAGGAAGAAAGAAAGTATGATAAAAGTGTTTATGTATACCTTGATGTATCTCGCACTTAACTACTCCACATTATTCTTATATTTTCTGTTTTAAATTGTATAAAGCACACCATGTGGTCGAATTATTTTCATGTCCTTGAAAGTAATATATAAAGAAATATATAAAGCATCAACATCGCTTATTACGATATTGGTAATTAATTCATTGTGTATTATTGTCCTTTTGATGAAATAATTTTTTTTTCTTCGTTCAATCTTATAAAATTCTCAGAGTGTTCCATTTAATGATTATTCTTTTGGTTTTATTATCATTCCAAGCAGATCAAATACAGAAATTCTGCCGCTTTCCATAAAGATCATTCACCCGGCACACGTGCACACGGATAAGATCCTAACATTATTTGCATTCAAGTACATGAGCTTGGCATACACAGCGCATTATGGCATAGGGAGATATATACGTACATGTTTGCGTGTGCATATAGTACAAGACGTTCCGCTGAGCTTTTTACCAGTGTGCGCGAGGACGAAGCAGAGCCTACGTGAGAGTATCAAGCCGACAGGACATCGCTCACGGCGCTCCCTCAGCCAGAGAGAAAAAAATATTTTTTTTCTTTTTTTTCTTCTCTCAAACGAGGGTTGAGGGGGCACTCGTTTGCTCTTGTACCTTCGTTATCCACACTCACCATTTATTCTTCACGGCCATGTAAATATATATACATATATATATATAAAATACACTGTACATAAAAGAATATATAAATATATGTACATATATATATACCTCTCTCGTCTCTCGGTCAATCGTGTAATCGGAGACGCAAAGACGCCATTATATGCGTACGTATAAACTATTCATTTGTTCCTTTATTTATTTTTTTAATTTTTCTAATTTATTTTTCTTGTCTCATTTTATTTTTTCTCTGGACGAAACACTGTGTATAAATATGTGACCTGCAATTTTCACACTCGACCAAAACAGTTTTCTAAAAGCTTGGCCTGTATAGTACACTCCTTCGTTTTATTTTTTCTTACAGAATTATTTCGTGACCTGCATTTATTCAGCTCCCATTCGTCACACACTTATATTTGTCCATCAGCTCATCAACATTTTTTTTTACTTTCCATGTCCTCACAGACTACTTATTATTATTATTTTTTTCATTTATTTATAAACTCGCATATTTTATATAATCTTTTAACACTTGAGCAACACATGCCTGAGATGAATATATGTCTGGTCTGCAGAATATATAAGCCTCTTGAGAAGCTGTGTAACGACACAATGCATTGAAGAATTCACGCGAACGCCTTTCCTGGGTATATTCCTCTCTCTATATATAAGTATATATATGTATATATGTATATTCGGGGTTATTTCCTAATGTTGGCCGGTCGAGGGTTTGAGTTTACGATGCAATAAAAACGACGTCACTGAGACCGCACGAATGAGAAAATACCTTATGCGGTATATAGAGTATTGGCCGCATCAAAGAAGCAGAGTCTGGGGTATGTGTTACTGGTACAAACTCGCTGACTGCTACTTCGAGGTAATGGATTCACACGGCTATAAAATTAGAGGCTCGAACAAATTTACGACCGTTGATGTGTGCGATGTTATATAGTGTATAGTAACTACTTCAGAATGACTTAAAGGATTTTGACGGCTAGCACGCGCCTCAAGAGGTCAAACAGATCATTTTATATTTCATGTTTCTATAAACGAGTCTCACGCATACATCAAGTACAATTAATATAAATATTTACAGACTATTCTACACAATAATTAATAGTTATATACCAATTTTTATTGTGTTTATTTAATTTGACAATTCAAATTGACTTGTATAACTTCAAATTGTGATAATTGTGTCTATATGTTTTATACATAAACAATATAAACATATGAGAATACAATATTTGAAGATGGTGGTGCATCGCGCATTATGGCCGCTGTTCTTCCAGTTTTGGAGGGTCGAATGTGGTACATATACACGTCTCTCTATCTGTGATGTTTTTCTCTTTCTCTCGTGGCCCCTTAGGACTATGGTTATACACACGCTGTGTGGTTGGAAGGGGTCGATGGCTATTCGTCTTCCCCCACTGTGCAGTTTCGTTTTCCCCCTTCGACACGTCTCCCCCCAGGGTCCTCCTCCAGAGTTCCTCCTGAGGCATTGCCCTACCGTTCTGTCCCGCAGTGGCCACACCAACACATTTATGTATTCAACTTTATATATGTGAACACATCTCTACCATATATACATCTTTAACTGGTTAAGGGAGAAGCCCTTTTATCTTCTTGCTCCTTTCTCGATTGTATTTGTTGCTTCTTCTTTAACTTGACTTTATATACACACGCACACAGCGGTGAATTTCTTGTGTCCACATCAGCAACATTGAGATTGCTTTTTGTTAAATTATTATTATTGTTTGTAAACTGAGAAAGTTTTGGAGTTCACGTTGACGAGAAGTAAATTTAATCCCACACATATATACAAATATATATATATTATTATCTGAATTCATCTGCGAATCCCTGAATCTGGATTATCCGCCGTCATCTGCATATTTATGATTTTCTTGGAAACAAAAAAGATTTGTGTATGAAATAAAATACAAAAAAAAATTTGGTTTCACTCATATGAAATGCGTAGGACGTGTATGAACGCTTTTGTTACTGTCTATGTGCCATGCATCAAAGAGAAGAAAAATTTTAATATTGTGTTGTAAACCCGTTGTATGTGAGGAGTAAAAGAAAAATTTATTTTTAATTTTAAATGTTAATTAATTATTTATTTATTTATTCAATAATTTCGTAGTTGTTCAAGTTTTTGGATTTTAGTTTTAAGAGAGATGTTCACTATATTCGATGGTCTGAGAGGGAAGAGGGTGAGTTTGAGAATTTTTGGATAGTTAGTGGGAATGGATAAGAGTAGGAATTTTATTTAATTATTTTATTTGTATATAATATTTCGGATTTTCGATGCGGGCGGTAATAAAAAGATACTTAGGTAAAAATATTACAGATACAATAAAATAATAAAAAGACAATTTAGAGTTCGTGCCCCAAACTGCGACACGAGGATTAAGAAATGTGAAAGCAATTGCAAAAAAAAAAAAAAATAATATAGATATGATAAAATATGAAATAAACTAAAAATAATAATTTTTGTATGACATCTTTAACAATTGCCTTGTTATAAAATAATTAAAGAGTGAGCGCAAATCTCTCGACTCTTTGCGATACATTAATGCTTTGTTGAATGATACAGATCAAGAGGAAATTTGATTGAGAAGTGTATGCGAGTATGCCTAGTTTAAATTGTGCACGGTGGAACATCGGGGGAACGTTGAATTGTTGTGATCAGCGACATGAATGGTTGAGGAGTAAATAAAAATGATCTCGAGTCCTTACGGTGCGCGCATGTACGCGCTATCAAATGAGCGGGATACAGACTGTATGAATATATGGCATTGAGTTTAGTAGATTTCACGAACGTCGCCCCCGCAAAATCCAATCACGTTGCAGGATGAGTAATGTGTGCATTGGCAAACCAATGTGCGCGTCTGACAAACTAAATTGGAATCAGCCATTATATTCGGTTACAGTTATATATGATCTTGTGCACTTTGTTATTTTTATTTTTATTTATTTATACGTATTTTATTTATTTTTTTATTTTTTAGTTTGCACGTGAGGAGTTGGAACAATGAAGTGGTGTGTGTTGAGTAAAGAATTATTTGTTTTCATTGCCTTGGTGAACAATGGAGATCGCTAAATTTCAGATAAAACACCTCTTCATCGTTTTTTTTTTGTTTCCATTTTCCCATAACAATAACTTGTTTCTATTTTCTGGAGAGAGAGAATATCATTCCGCTCGACTGGTATCGCGGTTTATTGCTACACTTCGAGGACCCCATGAGGGATGTAATTTTACGTCTTTTTTTTTTGTTTCAAATAAAAGGCAGAGTTTTCTTATTTCAATATTATACAGGGATCTTTAATTTATGCTAACGATGTGTTACGAGTTATTAGTTTGTATCTCGTTCTCGTTCATTTAATTTTTGTAAGTGAAATAAATTTCTTATCTATTATTTAGTTATTAAAAAATTTCAATCTTCTATTCAATAATTCATTTTGTTGAATTAATATTACTTTATTTATAAATAAACGTTATTATTTTTCGACTTTCTATGTGCACTTGAAACTTTGTGTAAATAGTGTAAATCTCTCTCCTGCTCATTCTCTACTGCAACTATGTAAAAATGCAGTCATTTCCTATGTGAAATCACCCAGGAATAGCGGCAATATCAATAAAATATCAAAACAAAAATAAAAAGAGAAAAATTTTACAATTTACAATTTTATATATTTCCAACGATTTCTTCCAAGTATATTCAAGCGTACTATCATATACACATATATCATCGATCACCCGCGTCTGGCCGTTATTTTCCAGTTGGTTTTCCACCTGCAATGGGCGCAGTTTAGTCAACATTCGGAAGCCATACCATTTTATCACGGCCATTCAAACCCCATTGGCCGTGCAACGCAGATACCGCACGTATCTATACCAGCGCATCTATACATATATGTATATATATACATTAAATATATACATGTATATTTACAGCATCGACGTCTGCGCTGTATCCACGCGTGCATACCGGGTGAACACAAAAATATGCTATTGCATAATTAATTTTATACTTTCATGAAATTAATTTCATTTTGATTTTTATTTTTACAAGACACTCCGAAAGAGTAAAAATGTGAATAATAATTGATAAATAATGAGAGTCGATTACTACTGCGGTTGAAGGATGTAAATTTTATCCATGAAATTCGTCAATATATTTCAAGATAAAATATAAAGATAAAGTTTATGGTGTTTATATTTATTATGGTTCATGTGATGTATCTTTCTGTTATAAAAAATATTCTTCTTATCATCATGCACAATCTTCACGATCTTATTATATTATGAACAGACAATATCACGATATAATTTGATTCTGAATAAATCTTGTTTTTTTTTTTATTTAATATTATTTTGTATTACACGATTATTATTTTGAATGTTTACCTGGGATTATGGCGATCAAGGCAATATGGAAATGACGATTGAATAGTCATGACAAGATATGGTTAGATGACGAAAATATTGTTGCATTTTATCTCAATGAAACGACAAGTATGTAAATCAGTAAAAAAAATTTACTCATTAATATTTTGCTGTTAATTTTGTTTGGATTTTTTTAATCGTTTTTTTACTTACTTATATACAGTAAAAGCAATCATTGTAAATATATATTAATAATTTTTGCGTAATATATCTTGCATCCGGCTGTCATATATTTAATCAAATTATATTCATTAATAATTTTCACCTAAATATATGCGTCTATACATTGATTTAGCTATCATTGTAATTGACACACGTGTCTCTATAAATCATCTATTAATTGTGTCACTTATAATCAATAATAAAAATTTCATAGTTAATATACGATCCAAGTACACTAACCTTTAATTCGATTATATAATGTTTTATATATCAAGAAAGAAATAGTCGCACACGCGAGAGTATAGATTCTCTCACATCAGCCATTACAGTGTGGCATAGTAATAGGCTTCAAGAGGGGAACTGGTTGGCCAAGGTCAACCTGTCGGTATGCTCGAAACTCGCACAGTTCCCAAAATGAAAGAAGAAAAAAAAAAGGTAAAAAAAAAAAAATCTTAGTAGTCAGACGCAGCCAATGGTGTACATGGATACTGCTTGAATATACACTGTAACGTTGGTTCGACGCCACTGGGAACTTGAGAATTGGGTGTGTGTGTTGTGTATACCATTTTGCCGCTGAGAACGATCGAGCGAGTCAAAAGAAGTTATCAATGGTTAAAAACAAGCCATAGCAGTGTGATAAAACAGACAGACTATGGTCTGTGTTGCTGTCATATATATTTGCCTTGATAATATTATTGGAACTGATATTAACCAATGATTGCATTGATTTCTATTTATAATTATAAAACATGTATCTCTTCATACCATATTATTCAAAAAATATTACGAACATTTTTTGATTTATAAAATGACTGGAAAATTAAGACAATGAAAATATATATTTGACCAATTGTGCCTCAGCAATATTGGACCGGAAGAGCAAACGATAGTACTTGTTCATCTAGAAAGAAAGGAAAAAAAAAAAAGATATTTGTGTAACTTGCGAACGCATCCGTGAACTAACCCTACATCAGTAATATATTTATATACTATCACCACCCTCTTTCACTCTCGCGAATTCATCCGGTTTCCGGTAGACAATTGGGTACATGTAATTGAATACCACTGGCCCGAAATGTATATAATATTGTTGGAGAAAATGGAGGAAGAATGAAATGGTTTTGGATGAAGTGAATATATATATATATATATATATTTGTCCTGAGAACACAAGATGAGAGAGTAAAGTAGAGATGCCATTGGCTGACTAAAACGGAAACCGGACGCGCGCCAGTAACTCTATCCCATCTATGACGACATGCCACGTCAGCGGGAGTCAATCCCACTGGATTTCAGTCTTATATTTTATCTCACTCACTTCTTATTGCTTCCTTTTGCAACGACACAAGCGTTGTCATATTTATTTAGGCCGTTATATGTACGTGGTGCGACAACAAATCCATTGACAGACGACAGCTAAAACCAGAAAAAATATAGTCGAGATGAAAAATGATTTGTGGTGAAATAGTGAACAAAAAAATTATCACGACTCATAAAACATTGACTGGTGTTTCCTGATATTCTTAAAAGTAAATGTAAAATTGTAGAATAATTTTTTTCGATCAACCGGTCATTATATTCAATTCCTCTTCAATTTAATTAAATAAAATTAAATCAACCGCAAATTTATTTCGATATTCAAAGGCATATATAAATACATATTCAGTATATATTATAGAAAAAAAAAATATTACTTCACTTAATTTGTGAGAAAATCAGAGAAGAATGAAAAGGAATAAGAGATATATCGTTTGCAGCGACATTACGATATATATATGTTAGATGAAATTAAGGACATGGACTGAAAGGCACACGAACATTTGCGCCAAACTAAACGACGTAGATAGAGAACAAACAAAGCTTGGATATACACTGTGACATTGGAAAGGATATAGCGACTAAGGGAGGAAAAAGAAATAAGAGAGAGGATGAGCAAAAGAGTGGCTAGGGGTTAGGAGGAGAGAAAAAGGGAGGAAATGGTGCGCGTTACGGAGAAATGGCGCGGAAACTTGGGATAGTGACAGGGCAATGGGCTGCTCCGGACTCCTGATCCAAAAAACTCTAAGCGTTTGTAGGAGGAGTGGATGCCAATGTTCTATTTTTTTCGCTTCTTTCCCATTTCTTTACTTTTTTCTTTTTTTTTCTATTTTTTTTGTTGACCTCTCCCTCATTTTTCCCTTTTTTTTTTGTATATTTCTTTTATATACATGTACCTATCGTACGGTATAACAAAGATGGCAATCGAGCGTGAGAAGTGACCATGGAAAAAAAAGGGCTACATGGAGTGGCCCAGTGCTGTGCAATGATACGTTTCTCTATCCCTACACCATGTTGGTGGAATATACGTCTATATTTTCAGACTACTGCGAGAAAATGCCCATTGGCCATCGAGACAAATGCATAGTTGGAATCAAAACCACATGGTCTACATAAGAATTACTCCTCTGGTTTAAATGGGCCGCAAGAACGCAATGCTTTGGAGATATTTCTTCAATGTCGAAGGTATATATGAGGAACATTGTGAATTCGACGTCGTCTTGCTTTACAGGGAGTTAATTGTCCATGAGAAATATTGGTCTTGTGTTTATCAGTCTATTTGCGAGAATAGTTTGGAATTCGGAATGATTTTTCAGACTTGTGGAAAATTTTAAATAATTTATTTTTTTCATTTCATGTTCAATTATGATATCGTTACTAGTAATTATATCATTCCCAAAGCGAATTTTTATTGCAGAGTTGATATTTTCATGATAAATTTCATGATCCGACGGCGAAGAATATTTTTTTTTAATATCGATATGAAAAGTTATATGAGATAAATGTGTGCTGACATCTAGCGGCACTTGGCTCAAGTATTATCTGCGGGTTTGCTAATTGATGTTTCTATGATACTTTGATATGTAAATAAATTATACTTGCAATAGCAAAAACAAAATTAAAATACATTATCTTTTCTCCAATGCATAATCTCTATTCGCAGTAGTAAATATTGTTGATATATCTACAATTCGTGTTGGGAAAAGCAAAATTTTAATTAAAATTACGGAACTTTGATTTAATTGACGCACTGAAACTAATTAATACAGTGTTAATGAAAATTTAATTTCCTCACCAGTATAATTTATCGGAAACAGTAATCTAAAAAGTTATTTTATTATATTGTTAACGAATAAAATAAAAAAAATTGGAGTCCATGTAAAAATATTAAAATCTATCAAAATTTTTTAAATATAATCTTCAGCCAATGCTGCAGAGAATAGTTTGCAATATACGCATCAGAGGTTATTGAGAATATAACAGAGAAGAATAAAAAAATGAGTGAGCGAGCGTCTGTATAAAGAGAAAGATAGTAAAAGACAAGCGGCCGTCGAAGACGGGGGACTCGTAACGAGGCGCCATGAATGGCGATAGATTGAATTAAGATTGCACGGGCTCTTGCGAAATGAGCCAATTATGAATTAATTGTGCGCCACCGGTAGCATTATTAGAGTTTTAATATCCGATTATGTCTTAACAACACGTATCACAAATACACAAGCTGCTTTCGTATCCAGACGCTACACTTCTGTTCTTCACTTGTACAAATATTACTACAATTGAATGTTTCATTATCGATTTTTTAGGTCATTGATATCAAATTTATTAATGGTAATCACATGAAAAAAAAAAAAAAAGAAAAAGAATAAAAACAAATAATTGTAACCATTCTGATTATTGATTTGAACGTAAATTTAATTCAATGAGCGAGTATAATTCAATGACCATGAGGGGGTAAATTCAGTGATGTACAATTGCTGTTAGCACTCTACCAAACACCATTCGTGCATTACATCCGGACCTACACCGAAAAGTATTATAATTATTCGTCAGCATGGGACAAATAAAGAAAATACAACTAACATGCTTTCACTGCACTTAATTTAATCACATAGAATAATCCAAAATTTATTCGACACAGTTGAAGTATATGCTTATATGATTAAGGATTAGAACAAGTTTTATATATATATCCATGTATATATATTTTTTTTGCATAGTAAAATAGTGTTATTAACATTGTTGACACGACGACTTGAGTGTTTTTATCTTGGTGAAGTTTGTATAAGAATGGTAAGCCGACAGTGATGGCGACGTCATGGCTCTTTAGATTCATGCTGTAAATTACCCTTGCTTAAAGAGGACAAAAAAAAAAAACTTCACAAGGCCAAGGGATATAAAAGCATTTTGCCCATATACCTATGTATAAAAGGGTCAAGTATTGTTTGTCAAAGATTTGAGAATAATTTTTTTTTGTCATGAAGGACAAGCAGAATCCTGATGATGTAACGGTACATTTCCCACTTTTATTACGTTTACAATGTCAAGTTTGTATTCGACTTTTTTTTATTCTTCTGTAAATCTCCTACCTATTGCTCTCTTCACAACTATCTGAAAGGGTATTAAACTGACGGACTTTTACAGTAAGCCATTTATTGCGCTATTAAGTTCGTAAAAAAAAAAAAAAAAAATCGGAACGATGAGCAAGGTCATGGTATCGTTGTATAATATAAATTATAAACGATGTTTATTATCTGTATACATACATATATTGTTCCTATTACAAGTTGTAGGAAGTTTTTACCTTTTTAATAATAAAAACAAAAAATAAATAAAGACGAAACGAATTACCGTCATAAAATTAAGTGCTCAGTTGTACAATGATGTCTAGAAATGTTTGATACTTTATTTTACAGTCAAATTTCATTGATAATAAAAGTTGACGATTGCTGTCATTCAAGTCAACAATCCACAAAAAACTTTTTTTTTTTTTTACAATAGTTTAAAAATTATTTTGAAGATATTTTAATATCTGTATATATGTATACATGATATATATAAAAAGAACAATGAATAGAAGCCCATAAAAACAGTAGACAAGAGTGGGTGCCAAGAGAATGCGGCTGTTTGGTTGCATTATTTATGGAAGCACGTAGCTAAGCAGAGCCCTGAGATTTCAGCTGTGCCAACACCACACAGTAAAACCGTTTATCGGCGCGTAAGATATATAGAATATATAGGCATTTGCCGACGGCACGCGCGTCTATAGTATCGGTGAAACTTCCCAGTCTCCTATCGTGTATGCGGGAAAACTTGGAACGCTCTGCAGAGCTAACTAAACCGCATACCCTTGGTATATAGGTTTATATTCAAAGTTGGCAAAGTGTACAATAAGAAAAAGGGAAAAAATATAATAAAAAAATATATGGGTGAAAGATTTGAAATATAAAATTATATCTTACATGTTCTATATGGATATTAATATACATGTTTTTTCTTGATATTGGCATATTTATAGATCACTAGCTTTAACTCGCGGCTCTGCTCGCGTGGGAGTAGTTCTGAGGGACATTAGATATGTAGCAAATAATCACAAACAATAATTTCATGGGAAATAGATATTTTATAATAATAACCATAAAAATATAGTTCAATAAATATTACATCATCTTTACTTAATAAGGTAAGAAAAAAAAGGAAAAGTTGTGAATCGGCCTGGAAACAAACTCGGGCCGCCCGTTTTTATTTTTATTAATTATTGTGTATACAATATTTAACATTAGCCGTGTTTATACATACTTGAATTATTATAAGGTTTAACTTAAACGCTAAAACATTAAACTAACATAATAGATTTATAGTAAACTATTAGCCATTTGGCTCTCTTACTTGTGTTTGATGATAGTTTTTTTTTTTTGTATTTTGCTTTTCTTTATTTTTATTAAAATTTAGGCCATTATTTAAAAGGACTTTACGTGCATTCTACCACTGAACTATCGATGCTGATGCGAAATATTTGTTACTCAAGGTATTTAATCTGATATTTGACACACTTAAATAATACATTTTATTTTGCAAAAAAAAAATCGACATTTGTTGTGAAAAAAACCATGCCTATAACCATTCTGAGGGGAAAATATAGAACTGTACACATTTTCGCGTTATTCAGTGCTGTGGTTTAGGCGTGATGCTCGGACACCGTACAGACATTCACATTTATAGTATAGATAATAAAAGAAGAAAAAAAAAAGACATCATTAGGCAACACTTGCGTTTATAAACGTATGTACCAATAGGAAACTATATACATATACGTATACGCAAAAACAATTTTCAGGCGATAATATATATATAAGCACACATGTATGTGTAAATAAAAGATGAAAACCAGTAGAAGAACAAGTATACAAAACCGTGGCCGCAACACGGCTAGAAGCCAGCCAATACACCGGCTTTGGGGTATATTCTACTACGACATGTAATGTAGCATGACTGCATTATACCCATTGGTTGCTGGCAGCAATGGCCTATTTTACCCAAGAGCACGACCCATTTCGTACTAAGGGTGCTGCAACGAATATAGCCTCGTTCTAGCTCTTCACAAAGGTGTAAGCGCTTATTATATTACATACATGCATGTAACGCTTTCGAAACTATTTGTTTTTTTTTCTCAAATTTCGGAGATAAATTTTAGTATACTATAATGAATTGTTTTTATTTTCATGTTAATTAGCTATTTTTAACTAGATTGATATTTTTTTTCATGCAGTGATATGTTTGTAGACAACTATTAAATCAATAATTCAATGTGTTGTCGCGTGCCTGATGACCAGAATAGTATATCGATACGTATAACCAATGTTCTGGAGGATGTTTCACCCACGGACACATTGAACGTATGCGAAATATATATATATATTATATGTGTATATGATGATGATTTTGTGCACTCACATGGTCTTGACCAACGCTTGTAGTATGTGAGACTTGGCCACAGTTTATGATCAGCATTATCCCAACATTACCTGGTAGCTTTCCAACATATTCTCCACCGCACCCTCCATGGCATATTTCTTGTTTTCTCCTCTCTCTACTAGCCACATTTACATTCACATACATCAATTGTCCACAGCTCATTTCTGGAAAAGCCTGGGAATATTGTGAAATGCTCCATCGCACCACAGTTCTATGGACAAATTAATTAATCATGGATATGTATATTCAGTTGATACTCTGTTATAGTTTGGCACTGACTGCGCGCGGTTCATTAATCAGATATATCGTAATTAAATTAGCGGTGGGTAGACGTGTGTCGATCAGTTGCAGACCGTGTATGATTTGTTGTTGATATACGTAAGCAAGATATATGATGGACTGTTTAATTTTGCAGACGCATCAATTATTAATGTGGTGCAAGAAAAAATACGTGAATTAAAAAATAAGTTATTCAATATTGAAGTATTAAATAAATTACAATGAATCAAGTATATTATTAATATAGTGAGCTGATGTAATTCTTGAGTCATGATGTGACATTATTTTAGGAGCTAAAAATCCTCCAGATCCAATGTCGTATCTGAGGTGAAGACCAACACCAACGATTGGTGATGGTGGATTTGTTACAACATCTTGAAGATCAATAAATGGCACGATATATTCTTCTGTACTGTTCGTCATTTTTGCTTGTTTGAAACTTATTGAATATTTATTTTGTTCACTAAATATTGTATTATTAAATTTCTTCAATGTAGGAATTTCCAAACCATTCGTATTAAGTTCATCCCTGCCATTTTGAAGCAAAATATTAATTCAAAAATGCAGATCATTTAAATGATCTATCAAAATATAATTAATTACCGATTTATTCGCTTATCACATAAAGCAAGTGTTCTTTGTTGAAACGTATCTAGTCCTCCAAAATTTTTTCGATTCGATCCCATTATTTTTAATTTAATTAAGCCACGCTCTAGAATAAATTTAACACCTGAGGAGACGATATAAAATAAAAATTTCAAATTAATTTATGTGTTGATGAAAAAAAATTTTTTTTCCTCTCATTTTTTTAAACTTACCTATCACTACACTGTCGATAGGTAATAAAAGATCATCTAAGGCAAATGAGCGTCGATTATAATTAAATTTTACAACTTGGGATTCGTCAGCATCATTGGGATTGATATCATTAACTTTTTTCCATCTGACAGTTATTGGGTTAACAGTTATATTATTGTACATACCCTGTTGGATTTGTAGACTTATTATTCTGTTTATAATTACGAATCGAATGCCTGTTACGACACTAAATAAACAAATTTTTTATTATTCTAACAACAATTGTGGAGCAACAAAATAAAAATTACTTACTATCCCTTCGCGTGAAATGACATTACTGGTTTTAAATTCACATAACGAATAGATTGTTGTGATTTGTTCTCATCACAAGTACATGCACATATTGAACATCCCTGCTGAATATCTACAGGGACTAAGAGTGCATCAATATCACAGTCATCATCATTTACACAGATTTTTTTCGGCACTATTGTTTTGCATGAATAAATACGCCCATTGCAAATTGATTCTCTATTGGCTACCCTTTTTTTTGTGATGATGTAATGACGAGTATGATTATGTTGAGTGCAATTTAATTCACAATTATGATCAGGACTTAGATGTTTTTGATTAGTTTCATAATTTCGCAGAAAGTGTGTAAGTTGACTATAATTGATATCTTGAAAATATAATAAAATTAATTAATTCATGTAGAGAGTTAGTGTAAATTTTTTTAAAATAATTATTGATTAATATATGATGTATAAAAACCTTTTATATAACGTGAAGGATCACTTTGATACATTTTTGTAGGTTCGACAATGATAGGATTAATTATACTAGTCAATTTCTTGGCTAATTTCTTAAACTCCATCACAGCATTATTTTTTACAGTTCTATGTGATGTTGGTTTTCTTAAATTATCTGCTATAAAAGACAATGCAATACCCCCCTCAGTTGGATTCGCGGCATATTTGTAGCTAATCAAAATAATACTGTACATCTTGGTAATTATTAATAAAACTGAATTATAAAATGAAATAACATATTTATCCCATGCTTTTAATTCATCAGATGTGTCAGTTGATTTCTGTATTAATCATAGAAAAATGTGCGATTTAAAAACTTGACAACTATACATACATTAACATTGATTAGAACGAAATTAAATTTTTTTTTTAAATTGACTTACTCTTTGTTGATAATGATGAAAGATATTGTAAATCAGAGTCTCATTTGCATTTGTATTACAGAAAAGTAAAAATTTACAAAATAACTTATAGTAATGGCCTGCTTGATATGGTCTAATAATTGAATCAATAGTTTTAGTATCTTTTCCATCATCACGGAGACAAATTTTTTGTACAATAGCGTATAAGGCATCAATTTCCTTTTGTAAATGCTCAGATAAATACTCATCTGCAGTTTTTTCGTAGTCATACATAATTTTTGTGATCTGCTGATTGGCCGTTTTAATTTTAATCAATTTTTCCATAATATCTCTAGGTTTAGTTACTTTATCATTTTGAAGTAATTTAAATACATTAACACTGTAATTTAGAATTTTTTTCGTGATTGGATTTACTTGCAAATCATATCGCAAAGTATTTACGTTGACAATTAAAAGTATTAAAATAAAAATGCTGCCTGTGATAGGTTTGTAAAGATGAATCTTCATTTTAGATTTCAATTTACACTTTCTCGTTATTTCCAGACGAATTTACTATCAAATATGAACGATGTTTTATAACTAGTGTAATCAGACAACTCCTTATTAATATAGGTGGATTTTGATACATAAATTATACAGTATCTACACAGCTGTTTAAAAAAAATATTTCGTGTTTGTCTTACCCGTGAATAACATAAATGAAATATGCATATTAAATCAGATATCGGTAACGCAAACTTTTTCATCTATTGTCTAAATTCCGAAATTGTCTGTTCACAAAGTCAATATCTTACACCCATAAATTATGATAATTGTGCGCGATATATATTCATAGACGTATTTCTAAATGTGTAAACACAACGCTATAAGCAATTTTTTTTCTTTTTTTCAAATTCAATTTTAGATAGAATTCAACCATAATCATACAAACATTTTATATTCATTTATCTTTCGCATCTGTATCATCTAACCATTGAAAACTTTTGACATTTATTATAATACATCATATTTCAGACATAGCCATATAATCAATATATTCAGAATAAATTAGCGAATGATGATTGCAAAAAAAGAGTGAAACGCAATTACTTTATCAATTTGTTACAGTGAAACAAAAAATTAGACTTGATTGTTTTGAGAATATCTTTGTTCAATAAGCAAAAATGAAACTAACACCCTCATAATTGTAATAATATCAAAATCATAGACATATTTAACGGCATGTTTGAGTAACGTTCGGTACAGTGTTCCTCAATAGGGGATTGTTTTACAATATAGATTTAGCGAGCGTTTCAACGAGAAGAGATTGGATGATGAGGGCATCGCGGCGGTGGCGTAGGTGAATGTTGGCGCAATTCGCTGCTCTGGGTTGGAGTATAAGCTATGGTGAGTGGAGAGGTTGCAGAAAGAATGGGAGAAAGTGAGAGATTCACAGGGTTGGAAATGAGAGAGATGAGGACATGAACGGTAGTAGCGATAGTAGTTGAAGCGCATGAGCACCACTTTTATTGATTCCGTAACTGCCGCCATGACTGCTCGGCACCCAGAGTGGGTGGAGTGCGCGGTAGAAGCCCAATGTCGACCAGGAAGGGGGTGAGATTCTGATGGGGTGGAAACTCTACGGAGATAAAAAGGAATGAGGGTTCGGTGCAGAGCACCGTCCGTCTGGATATCATGGGAGAGGAAACGAAAGGAAGGGAGATTTTTTTTTTTTCCATCTTTATCTTTATACATATACATACTTATATGAATAGATATACATGTGTCTTCTTTCTTCTATCCTTTTGGCTCTTTCACGCCATTGGTTTTTTTTTTCGTTTTTTCCTTTTTCTGTTTCATGTATGAAAGACTTTTGCCCTCACCGAGATCGAGAGAAGTTGATGAGAAGGAAAGGAAGTATCGTTCTGGGTAACAATATATGTGTATATTTTGCTAGAATAAAAATACGGCGGAAATATGAATAAATTTACGAGATGCAGAATATACTTTGGTAAATAGAGAAGATATTTTAGTTGGAATGTAGAAGACTGACGCTCGTGTGTACATATATTCAACGTAGGATTCTTTGTATCTTTTTTTTTTTTACGGTATATAGACACAAAAAGAACATTATGAAATATGCAATAAATACAGAGAAATTAAATTAACAAAGTTCATACTCTGTTCGCATATACGTATAGAGCAATATAAACTAACTTATTATAGGGATGTAACATTCTTTATGTAGGTGCGAGGACACGCAGCGATGCCCCGAGATAATTGAGTCCCCTGATCTATGGTCGCTTCGCGAGTTGGCTCGTTATCTCCTGGATACTCACACTCGCCCCTCTAGCATTCAACCGACTTTTGGTTATAGGTGTACGCAAAATTTGTATATGTATACATAGATATAGAGATGAGTTTTGCATGTACATAGCTTCTATATTCAACCCTCCTGTGGCCGGCGAGGGATAAAGTGAGCGAGCGAAAAGAGAGAAAGCTCAGAGCCCAGAGGTCGACATTCAATGGTTCACTGTTTTCCGTCTCCAACCCCGATCCCTTTATCGCATATACGCTCTATACCACCATCTCTCTTTTTTTACAACGTCCACCCACACACCTCTGTACTATACTAGCTTCACATCTATCTCGTTCACCTTCTCACTCGTTCTTTCGTGTTCAACCCTCTCTCGACTGCTTTATTATGTGGAGCCGCTCCATCGAGGGTGCATCCCATTCCCAGCTTTAATTGAGACATAAATAAGGTTTGTTTGGCTTTGTCGTCCCATCCGAGTGTCCGTCGCTGGTGAATTGGGATTGAACCTTTTGCCGATACAACTCATTCTGCATAATGGCTCAAGTAAATTTTCACTTAATATATAAATAAAGACACACATACAATATGAATTTAAAAAAATGTAAAATTAATATTTTTTAATTTTAATTCCTTTCGAAATTAAAATTTTTTTTTTATGTATCAATGAATATTTGTCTTGCACAAATGGTTGAATTATTGACAATTAATTTTTATTCGATGGTGGGCGTTTATGCATGAAAGAGTCTATGATTAAATAAAGAAATTAAAGACAAAAGAATATAATATTATTCGACAGTAAAATTCCCCATTAAATTCGGATAAAAAAAGGAAAAAACAAAATTTACAGCAGGAGAAAAAAAAGCGATAATAGTTAAATAATGTCCAAGTTGTCTGTGAGTTCTCGTTGCTATAGTAGAATCGTAATTCTCATGGGGTCCAGGTATCTCGACCAGAGACTTATGGACGACCTTTGTGTGTTTTGTCAGTGTGTGGTGCTGGTGAAACTTTGTTCGCAGTACAAGTTAATCCCACAGAGAGGAGTGGCGACCATAGTTTGGTTACATGTATGAGGGCCACGAACATGTCGCATTGATGCTATATGTATACATGCACATGGTAATACATATATGTTAGTTGAAAATGTTGTGCATGTGTGCATATGTGAATACTGGATCTATCTACTACTTCAGCTCAATATGTATTAACATGTAGAGAGCACAGTGGACGACAGTCGTCCCTCGTATATTTTTTCACGCTCGCCCTCCCTATCTCCTTTCATTCGCTTTTTTATCCATCATTTTTTTTTTGTTCGTTTTTTTTTTTGTTGTTTTTAATTTTATCCTCTCTTTCATTCTCTATCCCTTCACTGTAATATCACCTCGGAATTCTCTCTCAATCCCGTACCGACCATTTTGAAAACGTGATGGAGTCCAAAGAGTGTAACTAGGCGGTTGATCCAACGGCAGGAGGGATGAAAATGGAACAGGGGAGGCAAAACGATCTCTCTCTCTCGTAAATCATCCGGCGCTTAATCTCACAGCTCTCATTAATGCTATTGCAAAGCGTCCAAACAACGGCGCTTTCCACCTATCCATGGTGATTCTGCTGACGTATCTAAGCCATTACGTATAAGCATCCCCTTTGTCGTTCGCGTTTTTCTCTCTCATTTCCTCTCATCTTCGTTCATTCAACCCTCTCGATTAATTTATATACAATTTTACCATTTATATATTATATTTTTATTTTTATGTTCAATTGTGAAAAATATTATTACAGTATTATTTTATTATCTAATGTATTAATCCCTTGAAGATTTTTAATATTTTCCTATCGTACGAATTGAGATAAAAAAAATGGAAAATATCTCGTTTGTTTTGCAAGGCATTCGAATAAGCGAGAAAATTGCGATTTCGAGAGAATTATAATTTAAAATGGCGACGGTGTGGGTGAAAGGCGCCAATATAAAGTGCACATCTAACCCCCTTGAACGTCGCTGCCTCGCCGGATTCTAATCTCGTACACTCTATTTCTCTCATCGTCTTCTTCTCACTCGGTTTCTCCATATACCGCGCCCCTTTCAGCGACCGTTTACCATATTCCTCGTCCCGCGATGCTCATACACAACCAGCGCCCATTGAAGTCGAGCATCTTCCGCTAATGAAACGCCGGTGAGCTACTACCGCCGCGTGCGACCAACATAATCTCTCCCTATTTCGCTCTTTCGCCCTTAACTTTATCGTCTCTGTCTTATACAGTAAATATTCGGCAAGTAATATATGTATAATACACAAAAATGAATAACACTCGCTCACCCTTGTGACATAATTCACGAGGGATTATATTGAATTTTCTTTAATTTATAGATCAAAACGACCATTTGGAAACGGTTACATAAAATGAATTTGCTCTTGAATACAAACTGTAGTAATACAAAAAAGTCAGTCATTTATCGCTAAATTACATTTGATTTCTTCTTGGATAATAAAAAAATAAATCATCAATCAAGTTAACTTACTTCAGTACTATTAATCACATTATATTGTTTTTTTTACTAAAGCAAAGAAAAATAAAAGAAATTATACAATAATAAATGAACGAAAATATTGTGGATTATCCAAGATGACGTGCATTTTTACCTGGTATGGATGTTTAAATTGGTTCAGCCAAGCTATTATTGCCAATATATCAAGGTTATACGACATATAAAGGCTTTTCTTGTCGTATAAATACGCAACTGAATCTTCATTACTGAAGAGGAAACCTGTACGACCCCACAGTTGGTGTGAAATGTATAACACGACATTATTGTCATGGAAGATAGTGATGGTGTTTGTCGTTGGTGGTGGTGAGTGTATATAGTAAGTGAGCATTCGCGACTGGCCATAACTACGGATCTACGTAATGCTAATTTAAGACTGCTATCGGAGACGACGTTAACCGTATCTAATGGCAAAGACGCGAGGGCCTCGAGGTAAGAGAGTAAGTATATATATAGAATCGTACGTCGTGCTACACACATATCCATAGAGACATATACCGTCTCTCTTTGTTTGCCATAGTCATCATGGGCATCTCCTCGACCCTGTCCTCCGTTCTATCACATTGCGCGATTCCTCCAAACTACCTCCTTTTCTTATTGGATAAACTGTGTTGGTATTGGTGGAGGGTAGAATGATATTCAGATGTGTTTCTCGCGCGGTTTCTCTCTCTTCTGCCCAAAAACTTTTCTCATTTCCGATCAACTTAGGTTCATGAAGAGAACGATGCGATCCTCAAGTGCTCGGTGAATTCTATGTCGTCCAACTCATTCAACCAAGAATGATTTATTCCATAAATTTATATCTTCAATCTCTTATCAGAAAAATACTTCTTTATTTTTTCTTTTCCAATTCACAATATGCAATTACAATAGAATTAATGGAATAAATATTTATTTAAATAAAAGACATTTGAATTTTAATATAAAACTAAAACTGTATAGTTGATTATTTTTTCTACTTAGGTAAATTGTAAATTTGAATTTTGTCGTCGTTGCGCGTTTGCTGCGTTAATCTTTTTTGTAGCAGCCTTGAGTCATCCAATTAGCTGTAGATATGAGAGGAAAAATTCAAAAGCATTTAAATATGCAATGTCCGGAGTAGCATGCACGACTAGCGTCGCTTGCATATCTGAAGCTTTGAAGACATTGCAACTGCAGGAAAGCGAGTCGAGAGGAGAGATGGCACACGAAAAGAAGAAAAAAAAATAGGAAGAAGGATATAGAGAAGTAGTGAAAAAAAAAAAGAGACAAAGATGGTGGGCGGATGTATATATGTGAAGCACGTAGCCACGGGGATTGCCTCGATGTGCCATAGAGGCAATCATGGCGGCAATGCAGAGGCCCATTTTACCATCTTACTGCGTCCTGCATAAAACCCGCCATGTATATATATTCCACCCTCATCCCCATACACGTACACTTTCCCACCCGTTGCATTCCCCGTTAAGAACACTCACCACATATCCCATGAACTCCTCTTAAAATCTCAGATTTTTATCCATGATCGTTTCCATTTTAAATATTTATTTTTTCTCCACTTCATCTAATTTAAAAGTCATTTAAATCATTTGGTGATCATTACTTTTTTTTTTCTTAAACGCGAGTTCTTTAAATTACTACAACTAAGAAAGAATTTATGTTTGTTACGGGGATTTTATTCTAGATAGTACAATACATGAGGCTTGAAGCGTACAGTGGAAAATATTCATAAATCGCATTTCATTACTTTAGCGTGGGCAGACTACGGTATATAGATGAGAACGTTGCGCATACATTGGACTGCTCTCTTCTCGCGCTCCATGGAACTCCAAAGCATATCAGCATTCAAAGTGCTCCGGGGTTGTATGATGGGGAAAGGAGAGCGCACGGTTTGCGGCACTTCATGGCAAAGAAGAGACAGAGAAAGAGAGGAACAAAAAGCCCCGAGAGGAGGATGTTGCATTAATATTTATACGGGGGAAGAGGGAGAACTGTGAAAGCCGCTATAGGTTGGCAAGGGGGATTGAAATGAAATGCAAATGCCTTAACGAGCCACTGAGGGACTAGTGGAGTACCTATACACCAGTGACTTTTTCCCTCTTGGTCATGGAGTCTGCCACACGGTTTCATCAACCATTTCGTGACTATGAAGAGCCATTTGATATTTCAGCACTTCGTGAGAATATTCATCAACGACAAGTTATCTTTATATAATTAAGAGGTAAACTTTCTATTGTTGGCAAATAATGATAAAAAAATTTTTTATTGATGTAACATCAGGTGAAATGTGATATCTACTTCAAATATATTACAATGATATATGTACGAGCATAGAAGTTAAGCCTTTTGTTCATTAAAGTTTGATCTCGTCTGCGCGGCCAAAACGACGAATAGTCCCCGGTGATAGGCAAACGTTCGTTATTTGCAATATCACCCGTGGGATTGCGATGGGGGAGAGCTAGGAAGGTTTAGCAAAGCTATTATACAGATCACGTGGCGATTGGATTCCTTGTTGGACGAGGCGCCTGAGTTCTCGCTTCCTCTTCCATATATATTTCTTCGTTTCCCTTTCTAACTCCTCTTATATTCCCGGTGGTTTTTTGGTATAACGCGAATAGGAGGGTTGCTCTGCTACCCTCACAAATCCAAGTCCAACTCTACGGCTTTCATTATAAATCCACCCGCTCTCCTTCAACTCCACCCTCTCTTTCTCTCACTTCACCAAGAATCCGCACAAACTCCCTCTCAAGTCCTAACTTTCAACCCTCCGACCCATTCTCTTGCGATCCATTATATCTTTTCTGCCGTTGCTCTTACTGCTCCTTACGATTCTCTCCATTTCTTTTATTTCTGTCTTTTTTTTTCTTTCCTCTTCGTCTGCAAAGAAAACATCGCGAATGTGTTTTTCAATTTGGGACGATGCCAGTTGGAAGCTATGTGAAAAGAGGAATTCTCTCAATTTCTCTCTTTGCCCTCTGCCATCCCTGTCTTAGTCTCATCCTATTTCTATACGGTATTTTTACTTTTCTTATTGTACTCCGTTATGGCAATGCTTGGTCACAGAATTATACTCACAGTCATTTAGAACAAAGTTGTGCCCTCTAAAAGTTTTTTCAATCAATTGTCATTGATGTCAAATGAAAATTCACGCATATCCTTTACCATTTGGATATTAGTTTTGAGCACTATTCCAATGTCATGTAGTAATTGACTAACTTAACCTCATTAATTTATTAACGATATTATGCAGAGATTCTATATAGAAGTAACAATATCCACCATATATAATCATCAGAATATCACTGGCATATAAGTACCTTCAACTTATTTGAATTACTTCCATTCGTATAACTAATTTATAAATGTGTTTACCACATGGAATGATTTTAAATAAAATTAAACGAATTGGTGAACAAATTTCAGCACTATAGAAAAATTTCATAATTGCTTATATCAATTTGGTGAATTGTCAGAGTTATATAACCGAGTGTATGCAATAGAAACAAATGGGATTCTACATTCATAACGCATCACAATTGATGGGGTGAGGTTGGATGATTTAGAGTTCGCAAGGTGTTCTGATATTATATTATGCGCTAGAAAACGAAGATAGTTACTTGCAATATTCTCCTACGGTTATTCCGCGAGTCGTGCTGCGCACTATAGTGTACCAGATGGGCCTAACGACTTCTTACGTACTCCATTGGTCCATTATATTCTGGAATATTTTTCTTTCTCTTTTACCACCCAGTATCTATGACCAATCTAGGGTAGTTTCAGCCCCTCTTCCAAAGCACTTGAAACGATCGAACACGTGTTTCACCTCCGCTAATCTCCCTCTTGACTTCTATCGCTACGCAGTACCGTCGGATGTGGTCGCAGATGTTGCTACACAGCCGACGGTGACCTCTCAACTATTGCATAAATAAATTTTTTCAAAATTTAGAGATCATAAAATTTCAGAACATCCGATTATTTATTCGGAATACACGGAAAAAAAATAAATTTATTTGATCAAAAAAAAAAAATATAATTTTGAAATAAATATTTTTATCCATGAAAGAAATAGCAAAATTATGATTTAGTAACATGCTAAAGTTGGAATTCCAATAGCTATCATGATTGTGAATTTCTAGTTTTCACAGCGTGGTTTCTACTCCTACGGGCTGCGACATTGCTACCAACATCCTGAACTGCCTCGCGGGAACATAGACATCGACGAAATAGCCATACTAAAACCAAATGGGTCATTTGATTCGGAAGCGATATCTCCCTTATGAGGGATCTATATGTATATACCTCGAGGGTAGACAAGACACTAATATTTCGAAAATATACAATGTCCAATATCAGGCGCCAGCATCAGACCATCAGGCATACGACCCAACATGAATTTCACCTAGCGGCAATACATTCCACATTGGTTATGTACTTCATTATTATTCACTCGTGATTAAATGTGTGTTTACAATGTTTGAATAATAGCATTTTAATGATTCTATGAATGTCCTAATTTACAAGTTAGTAATTAGGTTTTCAAATCCCCTCTCACACTTATATTTATCTGTAATTCGAATTGAGCCGTGACTGGTGATAATTGACGAAGCTTATTGTGCCTATGCCGGTTCTATAGATAACAGAAGCACTGTTCCATAGGAGTAACGTGGTGTTTATCAGACTGTATCCACCCGGATCTCCACATACAATTGTCCAGCACACTTGGCTGGCTCACGCCAGAAACCATAGAGGGTTTACTAGTAATCCCTGAACTCTAACGTAGCCATCATTATTGGATATTTGTTACTCAGTTACTATACTATTCTGCGAAGATCTCTTAGGTATTACCGAATTATATTCAATTTCAATTATCCATAACTTTCCCATCCGTGTCATCAAAGTGGTTGCAATTCAATTTTTATAATTTAAAAATATTAAATAAATGACTCTATCTCCAAATGTCAATGACAAATGATCAGTTTATAAATGTTACCTGTCTTAATTTACTCGAGGTCTATCTGGTTCTGACAATCCGATATGGCTATTGAAATTAATTACTAAGTCTCCACCAGAAACTGGAATTCCACATTTATCCAAATATATATACGGTCTAAAACGAGTTTGCATTCACGTCAAGCACACTGTCGGATGAAAGACGCCGCTGTTCTTTCCTCTTACAGTGAATTTTAGTAATTCATTAAGTTTGTTCTTTAGCAGTAAAAATCACCGTATTAAATTGTGCTCATTAAGAAACGCCCAACTACCAATTGATGGTGATTATTCGAATATCCTCCCTTGTCGATGAGAATTTCTAGATATACATATAATATGAATGTAGACTTATATATAAAAGCAGCGAACAACATCTAAATTATTGGCTAGTTATTGATGGCTCTTTAGAATTCTATTAGAACCATGAAGACATTAATATTCGAAATATTCTCTAACGAAAATTAGACAAAGAACTACATGAAGTATACACCTTATATGGGGTAGAAAATATACGAAGTAGTAAGAGTTCGTCCAGATCCGGCGTTGCTAGCTGGTACTCGCTATTTTTTTGTCACTTTTATTTTTATATTATATTTTATCTATGTCCTAATTGTTGGAGTACTTCCAATAAAAATCTTATATTAACTCATGAAAATATCGCTATAATATGTATGATAAATCAAATAGTGGAAAAAAATGTTGTATATATAAATTCGTAGACTAATTACAAACAATGATTAATGTTAAATGAATTGAATATTGGCCTGTACATTTGAAATCGATTGCATGGTATGTTGACGATTATTTCACGGCAAATTACAGATTGGGAAGAGTAGTGGTTGTATCATCAAGTACTAAATAGACAAAATTGGAAGGGGATGAACAGTCGTTGATATATTTCACGTATTTACCACGTATAGGAAAGGTTATAAATTTTACGTATATGTTTATCGCACGCGGAAATTCACATGGAATATATTTATTTTGGCGTTACAGAGTAGTACAGAACACGATAAACTAATTACGAATTCCAGTAAAAAAAAATAAACCACAATAAAAAATGTTCTTATTGTTTAATATCAATTTATAAAAAAAATCTCGTTTGATGAGTGATGATGAGACATTTTACAGATACTTTTTAACTTATTCAACACTCGCATGAAAGGGAATAGGTATGTATATAATACTTTATCGATATAGTACAACAGTAAAGGAAAAAAAAATTCTCGTGATCTCTTTGCGTATGACTCCCTGGACAGTCTTTTCGAAGCTGACTGGGTATGGTCTGAAAATGCGTAACACGCATTTTTATCAAGCGTTACGAGCACTGGAATGGCACGGATGAAAACCAATATTTTTACCGCCGCATGGGAATTCACGCGCGGGTCCCTGCTATACTGGCTTGTTTTTTTTTTCACTTTTTTATTTTTTTTTGTGAACCAGAAAAAAACTTTTCGTTCTGATAGCTTTTAAAAATTTGCGTAAGAATATATGATTCCATACGAAATGGCGGCCATAGATTTTCGCAATGGCGAATGGGCGGTATAGCACACAAATGAAAGAGTAGGTACGGGAATGCAGAGCGCGTAACTGACTCTATATATACAAAAAGACCCGATATAATCTCATGCCTCGGGCTAGAAAACGAATTTCGAGGCGAGAAAGCTCGTAGCAGCCCTTTAAGTGCTATAGTTGAATCCTTAAGAGACCATTAGCAACGAGAAAGGAGCCAAGACTTTTAAGAGTTATGCTAATGAAACTCGCAAAACGTATATTCACAAATCATTGTGAATGTTCCAAAAGAAAAACAATATTTTTGATTTCTTATTATTAAGAATATTATTCCTGCTATTTATCTAATTTAATATTAAATCACTGTTTTAATTATAATCGTACAAAATTATTTCTAATAATTTAATTGATGAATGCCATTAAATATACTCAAATAGCATCAAAGGAGTTGGACAATTTGCGAATTGTGTTAGGAATTTTCCTTATTGTAAATATTATAAGACGCAACTTGTACATATATATTCACAATACACGCACATGAAGACACAGACAAATATTGAAGCCGGCGCCCGGGATTTAAACTGTAGTAGCGAGGAAAGCTTATACAAAGCTCTCAATTTATTGGATGGAAATCCTCGCCAGCATAAGCGCACAAGTTCTCTTCAGGCGACAAACTTGCCTCTGTAGGATTAACACTTTCCTATCTTCTCTATGTGCGCCAGCCATTCTCGGCGGACTCTTCAAAGCGAAGACAAAACTCCTTCTTCACCGCGCACCAGTTCACTCTTAGTCTATATCTGTATACCCTTTACACATTCTTGGTCATTTTTTCTCTCAAACATTTCGCAATAGCATTCTGCGAAACAACAAATCTTCTATATATAAGAAAAGTTCGCGCCACCGAGCATTCGCTATTCATGAGAACGATAAAGAGCGTCGTTGCGCTCAGTTGGTCTATCCAAGTAGGTACAACTCGGAGACATTGCTCCAAATGACTCTATAGGTATATGAAGCTTGAATGTCTTACGAATTTTAAGATGGCTCCATGGAACAACGTCCAAACGATCTAAAGCTCTCTTATTCAGTTGGACACAAGTTCCATTTCACATTTTAATATACTTACTGCTTTTTACCGATCAATACAATCAATGTTTATATAATTATATGATGGAAATTCAGCTGTACATTCAACCTATTCGAAAATAAAAATCAGCAACAAAAGATATATTGTGTATATACACGACGCTTGAAATACATTGGTTCCATGAGGGTGAAGGTAGATTAAAATACGACGGGAGTTTTGGCAAGCGAAGCGAATCGCATGATCGGCGAAAAGGCATCGCTATCAATTGTTGTTGCAATAAATGGGAAAAAACACATACCGAGAAGAGAAATCTACAACGAGAATATAGTACAGCTATTTTTTTTTTGTTTGTTAGTGGCAAAAGAGACGCAGAGTAAATATATTCGGTAGAGAATTTGCGTCCCTGAGTCAACGGTTTCCTCTTTCTACCCTTTCCTCACTTGGCATATACCGAATGTTTTTATGTATACAAACCCTTTCCCTCGTCTATTGGTGTGCACATAGCCTGGCGTTGGCAACGAATAAATAAGATATGTATACATAGACATATTACATATACTATACACTCTACACATACAATTATCGTTATAATCGTATTTTTCGTTGGTACTCGCCTGGCTACCGCCATTGCCATATACCAACAATGCCATTACTTTTTTCCTTCCTCTTTTCGACTACACATACATCCCCTTTCCGCACACACGATTTGGTAAGCGAAGCGAAAATGCGATCTACTAATGGAAGAAATATTACACATTGTTAAAATACACATCTCGGAATACCAAAACGAGGTTCATGCGTACTTCACTATGTATAGAAACACTATGAAAATAAAATAAGGCATTAATTTGATGTATCAAGTTTAATTCAATGCTGGCAGTTTAAATTATTGACAAATATTATATTTTCGTAGCTAATTATATGAAACTAAATTGAAACAAAGCTCATTTTAATGAGAATAAAAAACTATAGTGTTGCTTCGTTAATTGTGATATTGAATGGAATTCTGAAAATATAGAGAAATGAAAATACATTTTGTCCAGGAGGAATCGAAAAAAAAAGTGAGTATATATACTGTTCATAAAACTAAACGACCTCTTAATTACAGGTATATACCGTCCGTAACTTTATTCTCACCATTGCCATATTGTTCAAAAATATATATACATATATGTGTGCACGAACGATGTGATTCTCCATCATGCAACAATACTTTTTTTCTCTTTTTCCAGGCATGGTTTCTGCACGAGGCGAAATAGTCTGGCATTTATGGAGTTAACATTTCTGAAACTTGGCGTCCGCTTTGCTCGTGCAGTAGTAGCTGATGGTGTGGCCCCAGGCGAGACGGCAGCCGCGTAGAAGCAAAAAAAAAAAACGGCAACTCTGAGCGAGGAAAAACGAGAGATGAAGGAAAAAGTAAAAAAAAAAGATGGAATGAAAGAAGGAAAAAGATAGGAGCGCAGTGGAGCGAGACACAGGAGTGCGCGTTGGTCCAGTGGTTGGGGGTAATGGCAGTCTTGGAATTGCGTTATCAATCTCCACATCCCCTCGTATTCCCCTCAAGAACCCGCTTTCACCCTCTGGCACTCTCTCCAGCTCGACTCCATTCCATTCCGTTCCACCTCCACCCACCATCTACTCATTCCCTATTTCCTTCTCCATCTTCTTTCCCTCAGTTAAAACCCGTTTCGCTGTAGAGCGGGTCCGGAAAACCACCCCATCAAAACCCAGGCCTTCCGACAGGGGGCTGCTTTCCCTGTGCCGCGCAAGCTTGTGATCCCCACTTTAGCCCCCCTGCATGCAGACGCATAACACAACCCTGTCCCACCAGATGTGTACATATATCTATATCTATATCCATGAAATGTACGTATATAAACACTGTGATATCTTGTGACTTTTACCAATACTACTATTATGAAGCTCATCTTTTACATTAGTTATTTCCATGTATTATTGTATCTAGATGTATAGTATATTTGCGTAGATATTACATGTGCCAAGTTCCTTTATTCCATTTTATATTTTCTTTATTAAAAAATTGTCGATGGTGCACATAGGCCAGTTGGGGTCATGTCTTTTGGTATGTTATACTTTCGCTGTCATCAAGTACGTGTATAAAAGAATAAAAAAAGGAAAATTGTCGATCGTAGTCAACGACCTCTGCAAGAATTCAACTTCAAGTATGACGCTCATAGCCTGTATGATAAATCGTTATGGATATGGAGCTTTTCGTATACGAACCTCAAGTACCGCGTACTACCATCAGATTATTAGCACTCACTTGGATTGAACACGATAATCATTTTGGGGAGAGTGTGGTGCAAATGCATGTATCAAGTGCATTAGCTTAATATGAAAGAAAAAGTTATGAATGAGAAAAATTATAATTCATTATGAATGTAAAATATTTACGATTATTCAGCTGTTTGCATATTACACTTTTTATTTTCTCTAATATTTATCAACCATCATTGAGTTCATTTTATATATGTATATCGAAACCAACATATATTGCTAGAATGTCTCATAATCTCACACGACCATCCCTCGTCGTGGGACTCTTCAACCCATTTAAGTCTCCAAGGAAAAATTCATCGTGACGCTTCCGGACTTGAGCGATAAGCGACGCGGATAAGAGTGCGGCAACGACATTTCGACGATGACGCCCGAACCATATTGGCAGGACGTGTATGCATGAAGAAATAGAGTGAACAAAAAAAAAGGATCAAGAGAATGGGAGTCAACCGAGCGACAAAAAAAAAAAAACGGGTGAAGGTATATCAAGGGAAAGAAATGAAAGAGAAGAAGAAAAAGCACATGTGTATATGTATAATATACATGTACACACAAGGACACATGCACACCCATAGTTGATACCGTATCGCTTCCACGGACCCAAAGGTTACCGAATCGTTTCGAGACTATCTTAATGGTTGAATAGATCGTTCGATACTATGGCCAAGTCGTAAAGGCTATTGCTTTGCCACCCCTGTATAGTAACCCACCTTCGTTCCAAACTCGTCGGCCGCACCTCCTTGACGATAGCAACCCTTGGCCTCTCAATAATCTCGCTGTTAGTTGTCATTCTTATGTATCTATCATCCTTGAGGATATTAGAAGCATCATTATGATGATCGAAGAAGCAATAATTTAGCAATTCAATTTATCAATGCAATAAAATGTCATGAATTCTTCACCCTTTTGTAAGATAAAAATTAAAATAAGTATACAGTCAATATAATAATTGTTAACATATGTATAATACATTAAAATAAAGATAAAATATATAATGAATTTAGATATATAATAACATACATGTCATACGAAATTTATATAACGTATGAATCTATTGTATGGCCTCCTCTGGGTCGCATTGGTACCAATTAATGGACCACCCTCTTTCGTGTGACATTAATACGTATACCGAACGACATGGACGGTGTGTAACTTAATTAAGGCAACGACGCGCAGACCCAACCGCGACTCTGTGGTGAGCACCCGCACACGGTATTTCTATATAATTCGAGAGTATACAGGCAATATTACTCTGGCTCACCTCTTCTGCAACATATTACTATATACACATATACACATCTATATTTGCACAATGGCCGACGGGAAAATTGTATTTGTTGCATTCATCCTAATACATATAACAGTCTCCTTCTGTAAAATCTATTTTCACAATATACACAGACAATTAGCTATTAAGCGTTAAAAGGAAATTATTTGCCAGATGAAATGCAATCAAATCACGATAATATTTCTAGTCTTCTTGCCTTCACGAAAAAATAAAAAAACCTGCTATTAAAATAATAACATAAAAAAATCCTAGACACTTTCTTAATACCGAAACCAATCTATTTAAATTCAAAATTCATAATAGCTCGATACCCTTCAACAAGTTTTATTTCTCTATTTAAACGCAGTAGGAGTGAGAGACATAAAAACCCTAATAAGAATTATGGTTGTGTTAAAAGTGCCTGTGCTATACAATTGACCGATTAAAAAGTTACGAGCTTAGAAGCAACAATAACATATATCAACTCGATTTATGATCAATAATCTTGTATATATTATCTATATTACCATTGCGGTAGCGCCGCCCAATGTTCATTGGACGTGCGCACGGGCCAAGAGCACAAGCGTCATACCCTGTCATTCAACTAGGTGTCAACAGCAATAGCTTTTACGAGATACTTATTAATTGTTACGACGGGTTTTACGACAGCATAAAAGTGCAGCCAAGACCGTAGAAAGACGCGCCGACGAGATGCTGAGCTCGATGAGAGAATAGTATATCTATACATATGAACATGTATGTAGGGAGAGAAGAGTGAGGGAATCCCCGATGGATTATTGCCATTGCCACGGCCATCCGATACGGCTTATATACTCTACGCCACACTTTTTTTCAGACTTGGCTCCAGCAATATAATGGGACGAACCCAAACTTGAAATGGCCAGTAAAAAAGTAATACATGAAAGAGAGATTTCTTTTTCGTTATTTTTTTTTCCTCTCATCGAAGACCACACACGCAATCCCATACGATTTTTTGGCAAATATAAAAAATTGATTATAAATTTAAATGTATTACTACTCGAAAATATACCGATGAAATGAATATAACCTATGAAAATTATTCTATTTTTTTTACTCCATGTTTATACATAAGAGGAGATAAGTGTTTGCACAGTGAGGAAGTGCAAAGAAAATGGCGAAAAATGAGAAAAACGGGATTGCGGATGGCAACTTAAATGATGCGGGCGTTAGAAGCTGGTGAGAGAGGGATACTGAAGTTGGCGTGGCTTTGTGATAACGACCACAGAGAGTAGGCGACGGTAATACGCGACGCGCAAATAAAGAAGAGTTTTTCCTTTCTTTCCGTTTTCATAGACGCTTGAAAATCGTGGTATCCTTTCCTATTTACCACCCCCTCTAACTTTGTTTCCTTCTTATACTCCCTGTTGGCTTATCTCAGCACTAAATCCAGCGATTTTAATACGCGTTTCTTGGCAATTTCCGCTACTACACATTCCTCCGGGCTACTGTGGTATAAGGTCACCCCTTCGCGTTCTTTATTTTTTTTTTTCTTTTTCTTTTCTCGCCCGTTTTTTCTTTCCCTATTTCTATATATACACACTTTGCGACCCCCTTTTTTAAACTAACTTTATTTTTACAGCGCCATTTCAAGCAATTTCTGATTTCCCTTAATTCATTACACTCACACGCGCTCCACCAAATATTGAACATACACAACTGACTATACCCCGAATACACTGCGCTTACCACGTGGTGCTCACAGTAATAATCCGTGAATTTATTATCTTTTCAATATTTCAATTATCGATGCAATACTTATTCCGTTCAATTCATTTCAGTTAAATTCAATTATCGAGTTCTAAGAAACGAATAAAAAAAATCATTTATCCATTTGCTTTTTTTAAATAGACAATAATGATAATAATCGTAGAGCTTTGATTTGTATTATGGAATTTCCAGTTGATTGAAAATTTATTGGGATAGTTTTGAGTGTGAAAAATGCACAATACTACACATTCACAATAATGGACAATCAAAATTGGCTTTTGATAAACTTCAATGAGTATAGTCCATATGGCTATACGTTAAGAAAACTTTCTTTCAAGGATATTGAGAAAGAATTGAATTATGGGATTATGAGCTATCCCTTCTCTATGTATAGTTTATTTCTTCAATCATCTATACCTATATCCGAATTTGATAAATTGCCACGAATACAGTTACTACTAATAAGTTGGCAGGAAACTTCGGAATAAAACCAAAAGTAAAATAATTACCATCAATGACTCACAAAGATGCTTTTCGCGATTACTTCCTTGTTCAATAAAGAGTTAATGTTGATAACAGCCAATTGTATTGTCCTCTTTCTAAATTGAAAACTCGATATCAGCTATTACTAGTTAGTTAACAAGGTCTGTGTACGTCATGATCTGTTCCAATTATGTCAATGCAGAATGTAGTAGAGAAACAATAAAGCCCGCCATGTGCCAATAAATACAATCCACGTGTATATATATAGCCACTACATATCCTGCGGTGAATATTAAAAAACAAATGAAGTTTAATAAATAATAAATGAAAAGTATGAAGCAATTTAATATTATATCGCACTTTATCATCGAAAAAACATTTACAAGCAGTAAATGAAAAATAAAAATGCGCATTTTTGCTATACAGGAACACACACCAAATATGGCGATAATTAAGATGTCACTGTGCGCCACCCTTCTCATAAATATTTGAAATTCCCACGTAGAATATTTCTCTTTCGTTCATGTATATACACGCATTCAAGTTTGCACCGCTATTTAATCATGTCACAATGTTTTTAAAGCGAGTTTCTATGTTGGGGATATAAATTTGACATGGTGGAGCAATCGTTCGTTGGTTAAAATTAACCAACGAGAAAGAAGAGAAAGAATATGAAACGTAAGAAGAAAAAAAAATTATTCTTCTCGTCCTCGCACGTGGAGCAACATGAGAATTGAGAAAGGGATGAATAATATAAAAAAAAAAAAAAAAAAAAAAAAAAAAAAAAAATAAAGATAAGCGAGCAACACAGAGTCGTATACGGCAGGTAGGCGATACGATAAATATGATTTTTTGTGTGTGAAACCGGCTGGAACGCGTTCACCTCGATCTCCAAGGGTGGTCGAATCTCGTGCTCGTACGTCACATCAAGATCGTCGTCCATGGGTCTCCGAGAAGCTCCACCTCCTTACATAGGATTGGAATTGTGGTGAGCGTACGCATATAACCGGCTTCCATGTCGTTTGTCATAGATTCTCCAAAAGCACCAGGACCTAATGGTTTCCTTTTTCTATATCCCTTTTATTTCTGTCCTGATATATCTCAATCCAAACCGTCCAACGTTTATTTATTTTTAATTCTCAAAATCTCTTTCCAAGTATTTTTCATTTATTAATCGTTCATTATGGCTATAGCTCTGCCATTAACCTTCTGGTTAAATGATTTTATAGGTTTGAATTAATACACTTCATCATTTTACTCCAAGGAAATATTATAATGTCTTTCTTCATCCGGATCATATATTTATGTAGACATTTCCTTTACCTCATGAATTTCACGCCAATCCTTTGATAAATCATATATGCTTCTTAATGTATATTTTTATTCAAATATTCAATCAAAATTAATTCATTTTTCATTTCAATATGATACTTTGTATACCGTATTAAAGATAAAACGTATCTTCTTACAGTTTTATTGCTAAATAAAATACCTCGAGAAATAAATAACGCAAAAAAATAAATACCCATCGCAACGCGCCAGAAATATATATTTCTCGAGAGTTCGTGGCGGCTTTATCTATTCGCAGCCACAGACATATATGGTATATAGATATATCAGACAAACTAACCCATTCCTGGTTTAATACGTACAGGCCAAGATTTACGAAAGCAGCATAAACATTGGGGAGATTACAGTGAGAGTTCGCTCCAAAGTTTTAACGAGATCCCCTCAACGCAGTGTCGGTGCGCAGCATTATCAAATAATTGAGTGGTATAACTCTCCCTCGCATCTGCTCTATATGTATATATACATGTGTATATATATATCCATTATCCGAATCCTTGTGAGCTCACTTTTGAGAATTAACTATGCTCTTTCACCCTTTCCCAATTTACCAGAGCGTAAAAATGCGCAAAAAAAAAGCAATGTTAAACTATTAACACATTTTTTATTCGTACTTTTCAACACGTAACATTTCTCCCAACTCTTAAAAACAATACAAAAGATTATCATTTATACGTATGTATTATAAAAATTTGTCATGATTAATTATAGGATTTGAGAAGTAATCTCTGGATTTCATCTGTGTCGTTTTGATCCTGAGTAACGAAGGTATCCTCTCATTTCTCGCACCACCACCACCACCATGCGGCCCATCATGAAGAAGAGGAAAAAGAGAAAGAAGTACGCCTCGCTGAAGCAGACACCGGTTCGGAATAAACAAGCCTCAGTAATGCGCTCGTACATCTCAACGAAAGATTAAACAGTTAATAAGAATAAGAGTCCCAGCGAATATATCCCACCCTGCCACCCATGTCCTCTTCTGTATCCCCTTTCGTGTCTCACCTCGGATCTCCTCTTGGACTCCTTTCACCGACACGCTTCCACCCCCGCGTATATAGACGTGAACACGCACACGGGGTGAGGTGGGGAGATTTTCACCGGGTGGTTGGAGGGAAATGGCGGCCATCTTTCCCGCGAGCTCTTCTCGAGAACCAATCGCCTCTCTCCTGCGGGCGTTAAGGCGGCAACTCCCGCTGAGGAATTGCCTTTGCCACGTTAGACACATTTTTCTCGCTTTTCCTTTATTCTCGCCGATGTTGCCCCGCGGCCTCTCGCACATCTAACCTCTCATCCTCCTTTTTCCTTTTGCTCCATTCGATTCCTTTCTCCCTCATGGATATACTCAAACTCCTCACCTTCCATAGTCTTTCTTCTTCTTTTATATATTTTGTACCCGTCTTCGAACGAAAGTCTTCTTCTTCTTCCATTTCGTCCTATACTCTGCACACCAGGGTCTCATCGTTTCGCATCTTTCATTATTTTTTTTTTCTTTGTTCATTTTGGACCACCCCTCGTGCAACGCGACGACCTTCCTCCATTCCCTGTCCTGCGTGCGGCCCCCTTTCCTTCTAGCCCATCATGTGCTCGCGTACGTGCGGTAGAGTACCTGGGGATATAATGGTCTTCATCCCTGAAGTGAATTTCATCGAGCGGCAGGTGGCTGACCTTAATAACGTGGCGCAATAACTGGAGAAAAAACAGATCAAATGGCATATGTGTATACACATAATACACAGGTATATATATTCCGTATGACGTTACGTATAAGCTCTACAGTATTCTGGTATTAGGGGTGGGATTCATCTCTATACAATTATATATTATAAATGTAACTCGGGTTGAAGAAATGTCTTGAAAGGTCGGATAGATGACCGATGATATTTATGAACGTGGAGAAAGACTTTTTTTTTTCTCTGTGCGACCACCCCTTGTGTATAAACTACCACTATGCATTCATGGATGAGAAAGCTTTCCATCATACATTGGATAGAGAAAGCAACTAAATATATTTCTTCATTATACTCTCCACAGACATTCAACAATAAATGGTACACATAAATGGATTCATTCGTCACATGAGGAAGAACGATTGATTATCCACACACATTCTTTGCGAAATATATATTTTTGTATCTCAGACACTTATATATTTTATTAAACTTTACTTTCTATTGTGTCATGACTATCAATAGGTCCTTGAAAATAATTCTGTACGATTGGTTGCATCTCCATAAAAATATAGTGCGCACCCAGGTGTGTTCATTGCTGATAAATATCATTACTGTATATGGATTATATTATTTGTTAATGTACGAGCTTTGAATTACCCACGTGTTTGCTGTGCTGAGCAAATGGACGTTGGGGAATATTGTAGGAGCAACCCTAATGGCTCAAACCTTCAAGTATATATATGTACATATACGTGTGAAGGATATGAAATATATAAATGTATACATGTGGAAACGGGATCGTATAACGCCGCAATGATATTCCAATGTGGCGGTTTTATGAATTTTATGAGTTGTTTTGTTATCGACGGGTATCCCCGCATTTCCAATTCATGAAAGAGCACCCCGATCACACGATGCGCTACTTCTATATCGATACGTGAGCAACATCCTCGACATACACCCGTTGTGGTTCAACAGTTCATACACATATAATTCGAAAAAAAAATAAATAATAGTGATAAATAAAATAAGAAGAAAATTATTTGCCTGGATTGAACTACAACTTTAAATAAAATAGTCTAGTATGTACAAAATATTGTGCTTATATAACATCAAAATAATAGGTAATATCTATTATAATAATATCACTTTTATTTAAATAAAGTGAGGGGTTATGTACTGCTGTTCTTGAAACTGGGTAACCGTCAACCAATTTGTGATGAAAAGCTTACTTAAAATGGTTGTCATAATCGTAGCAATAAAAGTAATGTCAATTGTGTTACAGAATATGATTTCCTAATTGTTATATTCTATCTTTTTCACATTGCCGGTCCATTAAAGATTATGAGAACGATCATTGGCAAATGGGTACGTAAATGTCATGCTCGTTTGTTGAATATACAGGGGTTGGTATGTATATGTACATATAAAATATAGACGCAGGAAACCCCCTCTGTCTTTATGGCAGACAGCGTTCACTTGGTTGTAGATATATATACACTAGGGCACCTCTCACGGTCATCAAAGTCTTTTACGATCGAATAACGGGATTTAAAGTGACGATGAAGCAACCTCAAGGTACTCACATTCTATCCACAACGTCGTAAATGTAGCAGATGACATTGTTGAATGAGCACAAGTTGTATTGCAGTCATACACTTTAGCGTACTCAGGGAAGTTCGGATTACATTGTGGTTAGTTATTTGTTAAGACAATGATAAAACACTAACTAAAGTATATCAGTTATATTTATATACCTTTAAAATTTCCAGTAAAAAAGACTTGTCAAATATTACTCGCTAATTGTAGTGCTCAACTAAAAAATATAATATTGCAAGTAATATAATTAAACAAGTGAACATTTAATCCTAATCGGTCATTTAACAGTGACATCTACCGCGATTTTGGTTAATTATTCCAGTTAGTGAAATATAGCAGTGGCGCCATCGCTTGGAAAATTAAAATAGCTTGACATTGTTAGCTTTTGTGCTAGAAATCTCGACTTATTTATCAATATATACTGTTTATGAAATACGACTTAATTTTGAATGAATATGTACACTTCTGTCTTGTGGTATTATCATAGTCAAATCATCTTTTTTTTATAAACTCGATGAAGTGTTATTGACACAAGATAATATCTACTTGGTAAAAGTAACAAAAACTCGCCGTGGCTCCATCTGTAGTATGGACGGCACAATTCCTTGGTCAACAAGACAGAATTTGAACATAAATCTCAACAGTAAATCAACCAGATCGACGGCAGGTGGTTGCATCTTTTATGCTCAAATGAACCACGTAAAGCGATGAAAATTCCACCACAGAAAATTTATGATCAAATTTAAACTGACAATTATTGTTATCGTTCTGTCATATAAGGAGGTAACAGATAATAAATTTGGCTATAAAACGTTGAACTAGTGACTGCGTTTTGTAGGGCTGGTTTAGTGTTGAGTCGCGTGCAGCCGTGCTCGTTAAAACAGCTATAAACCGACGTAACCACCAGTCGCGTTTCTACTTCCACCGCTGCAGAATTAAAGTCACAATAACAAGAAAAAGTTCAAGCAAATGTTTCTTCTTTTACTTACAGTGTTTAATTCAACGTATTGGCGATTCACAAAATTGAAGTTTCATAATTGATAATTTATCACTGGCGAATTGTGAGCATGAAATTAACTTAATTACGAATATAAATGCTCATTATTTCTGCAAATGATATTTCAAGAAGTCGGTAACTACGAAATCTTTTATTACTAAAACATGATGCCGACTGGTAGTTGTTGGGAATTACCTATTATATCGATCATCGAATTTTTCAAATGGTAAGCAATGACCAGCTGGCAGGATAAATCGTTTGGATAAAATATGTATACTTTGAAAAAACCCCGTGAGGGTGAACTAGTTTCTGTTTCCTTAAATGGTTAAGCAGTTAGAATAATATAGAACTATTAAAGTTGAATAAAATATAATAAAATATTGCAAATACGACTACAAATTATTATCAAAAATAACTATCGAATAGTACTGGGAAAAAAATCGACGAAAATAATACGAATGTATAAAGGTAATATTATTCAGAATTAATTCCGAAACTTGAAATAATAAGAAATTAGTATTACCAATAAAATCAATATATTACCAGAATTCAATTAATAATTACTTAATAATGCTCTATATAAATTAATGAAACATAAATTTATCACTCAAGTGAGGAAGTACATCACACCCCTGAAATTATAATCACAAACCAAAAATTGCATATTGTACAATTATAATGAACGATTTATGAAATTAAGTTACCCTATTACTAACAAATTAGTGAAGAACAATTAAAATGAGCTTTTCGAAGTGTCATCTGATTCGTGTGGTGTCGCTATTTCAGCCAATCGTAGGGAGGTAATGGCCACGTCAAATACAAGAGAGTTAATGATAGAGAGAGTGGATGCGATAGTGACATAAAGATGAAAATAGAGAAAGGGATAAACAGTAGTCTTTTGGCAGGCCGGTAGATGTCGCTGGTGAAATGTGTAATAAATCGTAGTGGGATTCCCGCCCATTGCATGCTGAGAGGCGGTGCTTGGCCTCACTATGACTTTGGGATTCTCCCACTCATGGTATCTTCATCCCCACCATTGTGTAAAATTCGTTCTCGCACCGGTGATTCCCCTACAACGAAAAAGTTACTGGGCACCATCTCGGTCATCTTCATAAAACCGAGTGTCCATTTGAAATGGTATCGAGGCTAATTTAAGCTTTGCCACGGTGATACAGTGTTTGTTTATCGCTTGTTAAAGCAATCTGTATTAAATATAAAACACATTGATGGCAATGCTTAGGACTGACTAGACGAAGTGGCGCTAACTGACGCGACGTGAATGAGAGAATGAGTTGGTTTTTAACGTATATCGTCAAATGTAGTCTCAGCGTTGAATCATCTTCATTTTTGTTTACATCTCACAAACACACAGATAATGAATCTAAATATCTTATATTACATATTACACACTAAATTATATCTCAACTAAATGTGTATGTTTGTCAAAAATGAATAATTAACATTAGATATATTTTTATCTAGCATGGAATAAAAGAACAATGTAACAAAGAATAAAATTGTGTTTATTGCGGGTAATAAAATATATATGTCCCTAGGGAAATATAGTAGCTCAGAAGTCCCCATGAGTTGGATCGCACACTGGGTGGAAAATAGGTATACGTCGCTAATAAAAGATCAATACACTATATATATTTTGTATAGCGAATGAAGATGGTGCAAAAAGATATATAAGGAGACATGGGCGACGTCTACACATTTTGATATCAATACCACTTTGGACGGAATGACACCTGAGTCTTTCAACAGGACAACCCGAAACAAATTGATATAAATATACACATCGCGTGTATACAAATGTAGATGAGAGCATTTCAGAAAAAAACGAAGTGGCTCACAATAATTATTTAATCGTTGATTTGTCAATTATTTAACCACAAGTCTTTGAATTAGACTACGATGAGAATATAATATAATGTTTCGTTTAAGGTTATATTATCATCACTAGTACGAATTTGAAACATTAAAAATACAAAAACACGATTTTTTATTGCGCAGATTAGAATCGATTTAATGAACGACATGCCACGATAACTCGTTTATTTTTCCCCCCCAAGAGCCCAATAGAGGAACGAAAAAAAAAAAAAAAAAAAATATAGGGGCGGGAATACAAAATTTATAATCAAATTACCGTGTCCTGGGGGGAAAAAACCTCGGTGAAATGAGCTCAAATATACATGTATACACACACAGACAATCACCACGCCCGTCGCGCGCAATACACCAAGACTAATTTTGTCGGCAACGCTTTTATAAATTTCCATTTTTGCATTTTGAGCCTTGCAATGAGCAACGCCATTATTCTCTACTATCATCAATTATATACATAAATTAGTTCATTTAAATAATTCATTATGCAATATAATATAATTGTTTAAATAATATTGACAATATAATTTGATTTCCAATTCAAATCATCGCAATTATTTTTATATGTAATATAATTTTGGCTGCTCATTAAAATCTGATTGATTGTTAGCGAAAAAAAAAAATTTAATTCACACATTTGTTTATATGCGCAACGTGTGTAAAGCACGTGTTTAATAGTGATGCTTATTCTACAATAACGTTTGTCAACATAATAAATGGTATCGGCGAATGGATGTTTTTGTACTTTTACGACTCTCTTATTATGAATACAAAGTAACGGGCTTGTATATATAAGGCGCGCGACGGCATTCGCGAATCACTGGCCAATCTCTCACGTTTATATGCATATGAACACAATCGTATAATATGCTCATAATTAAATATTTAAAGCCATTGCATATAATTATAATGATGATGATGATGATGATGATGATAGATGGATATATTTTTTCAAGCATTTAAATTCAACAAACGAATTAAAGTCACCAAAATTATATCCTAATAATTGAAGACATTTATAATTAATTGCACTATTAAATTAAGAATGTTTTCATGATTCAAGATTAAATGTTTATATAACATTTAGTATCAAGTGTCACACAATTCCTATTATACAATATGAAATAATATATTTTATTATTTATTTACACTTATTGATAATGGGTATATTAATTCAAGCCATTGAGCAAATACTATTACGAATTATATATGTTGAAAATTGATCTGTGAGGAACATATCAATAAATTTTGTTCTTTTACGACGAATATTATATATCTATATATATATATGCAATGCCACTTATCGCTCTTTGGGCCATTGATGTTTACGGTGCGATTGGAGCCAGTTTATAATCGGTGAAATTGGCTGTCTAATGTCAACGTTAAACGTTTACGATACGTGCAGCAGTATGAAAAGAAGCCGTCGGAGCTGCTGCACACACACACACACACATGGTTACATCGCACACCAATGTTTCCATCAACGAATCATCAATTGAATAATTTTTTTTATCAATGGTACAGAAAAAAAAATAAATAAAAAAGAAATGATATTTAAAAAAAATGTTAACATGACTTGTGAATTTAATTTTCATGTACTGATGAATGTAATTTTTTTTATGTCTATATACTCTTTGTTAAAAGTATGTACATGATCACTTCTGATGTACGCCAACGATCTATTACAACAGTACAAAATAATCTCTTGTTCACTTATGCAAATTGTTGCGAGTGTAATTGCAGTTACTGATGGAAGAAACAGACATATATGAAGGCCGAAGGAGACAGGAAACGAGGAAATTAAATAAAACTAGGTGAGCTATATTATACAATTATATTAATAAGTGATTGAGATAATCGAGAATTTCATGTGATAGAATTATTAAATTGTGTAATAATTTCATAATGATTAATAACACAGTTTGTTGAACTTATATTTAATTGTGACACTGGATCACTGAATCTTGGGCAAAAACACTCAAAAATGAGCACATGAAAATGTCTGATAGCTGCAATGAGTAATGTACACTTGAACGTAAAAACAATTGTGATCTGAAAACTCTAAAGCAATTGACTAAGTTATATTCTGCGTTGCCCGTTCGCGTTTGTTCAGAGAAAGTTTTTTGTCCGTTTTTTTTTTTTTTTTGCGTGGTAAAAATTTGAACTTCAGTTATCCCAATGGAAGGGTGTGTGTATATACATGAGGCTTTAAAGGCTGCAACTTTCTCCGAATGATTTCTTAAAAAATACAAAAATTTTTATGACTCTTTTCCCGACTTATTTTTCTGGTCCTTTTACTCTACTGTAGTCCCTTAAATCTAAGTTTGTGTGAGTAAATCTCTATTCTTTCAGAATAGAAACATCTTGAACGGTTTTCCATTTTTTATTTTATACTTATTCACGAAATGAAAAATAAAAAAAAATATTTAACATGTCAAAGATGAATCGCATTCCATAAAACTATTTGATTGCAACACAACCTTGTCCCAAATATAAGAAAAAAAAGCAACTTCTGCTATTAAACGCCATAGTTTTTATTTCATCTCTTTATTCGCAACTGCAAAAAAAAAAAAAAATTAGAAAATAAAAGAAAATGGAATTGAAAAGCAAGAAAGATGGAGTAAGAAAAAATTATGAGCTTTCGAAAAATATGTTAACATATCATGGTTGGCATTATAGGATCTCTGGAATCATCGCGCCATATGTAGGCGTTATATACACTAACCGAGCGAGTGTCGTCCAATATATATACCTTAGGTCGATGGTATTTCTTTTGTATAATCATGATGTAGCGTGGGAGATATACTATTCTGATTGGATATGCAAAAAGGCATACAGTTGAAAATATTCATCTTGAACAAAAAAAAATAAAGTCAATATCTCTTGATCCTAATAAATTAATTCAGCTTCACAATCAACTTGGACCGATCTTTGAAAACTCGTTCATGGCAATTCAACGACCAGATTCTAATTCATTTACACCGTCGTAAAATAAGGAATAATCACGTCATTCCTAGAATTATAAATTAATTTTCCTCTATCAAAACTGATTTTTCATATAAATTATTTTTTTATAGCTGTAAATTGATATTTTACAATCGCATAAATATAATTTATCACTTACTATTAATTGAATTTTGTTTAATAAACAAATGATCTGTATATAAATAAACATTTGAGTGTGTAATTTTGTGACATTCTAAAGAATGTCATGAACCCTCAAAGAAGACTGTACGTATTAAATTAAATGAGGGTTTATATATGAATGTGGAGTGAAGATGACTATATCCATACGTATATATGTATGTCGTCTGGCGAATCGACGACAAGGGGAACGCACTGATACTATGCGTGCGACCTCTTCTTATCTACACTTTCGCTCGTTACATTATCGTTGTGTTTATCGTTGCGCGCAAGTCCACATCGCGAGATATCCTCATATGCTGTTGTCGAGTTACAGATTTTTATACCGGTGGATCAATCTAGTCGCGAGATAAATATTCTAACATGTATGTATACACATACTATATTCACGGAAAAGGTGTAAGTGTTTATATACGAATGAACGTGTTTGTTATATAATTGATCTATTCTAAAATCATCAACGGAGAGCATGAGGTTAATGAACTTTATATATCTTTGTACGAGTTTCATTCAATTATTCGTCATTTAATTGAACTATCTGATGGATAGTTGAACAACTTTGATAGAGGAATAAAATATTTGTTTTTTTTTTTCATGAACAATTGGAAGATACAAAAAAAAGCATAATTAATTTTCACGGTTAATTGACAAATATTTTTTTATAAAATATTCTCAAAGATGATCAAGGTTAATTGTGGAATATTAAATGCCAATAAATAAAGGCATTATAGTCTTGCCATTCATGCCATAGATAAAAAAAAATTCGTTGAAGCTAAAGTTGATATCACTAATTGATATTTTCTATTAAATGTACTCATTTATTTTAATGAGCCGTCCCATCAATTGAATAATTTATATATTAAATTCCAGTGGCTTTTTTTTTGGCTTATCAAATATTTCGCGACCAATAAATTAATCACATGCGAGTGCAATATTAATGATAAAACGAATGAAAATAATTGTAAGAAATATATAATCTTTTGATTCTTTTTTTTCCACACATTACTCATGTCGCGTAGTTTCTCTAGATGATCAAACTGACCTTGTTATTCCTCATATTGTTGTATAAATACAGTTATGCACATATATTTATATATATATATATAGGTGTATAGATGTTTTGGAAACACGTGTGGGACCGGCAATTTGAATAAACAAAGAGGGGATGAAGAGGATAGTAAAAAAATTTATAGCCAGAAATGCGCGAGCCAAGGGAAATCGTTGAACAATATTGTTCTCGCAAAACTTTTACCCCTATGTGCTAAAAATTCCATTCACCATACAAGAAATAATGTAGGTTATATATCCATATACGTCCCCACCATAATTTCTTTTCTACTCCGCCTTACTTTTCATTAAATCTGTCATTTTGTTGTTGTTAAATGTATGTTTATATCTACACACGCTTAGGCATCTATTGATCCCACAATAAATCCAATAAAAGGTATCCCATTTCCATCCCCTAGAGAAATAGTAAAGTACTGTGACAATGTGTGAATATACAAATATATATTTAAGTATAAATATATATCACGTAACGAACGTCATTTTCAAATTCACCCTTTTTACTATATTTTTTTTTTATTGTATTAATTGAATATATATCTCAAAGAATCATTTTCTCAATATAATTCGTGTATCATATTCCAAACGACCCAGTAGAACTCGCCCATTTTTCCACCTTCAAAGTTTAAAAGAAATTTCTATAGTTTACACGACCCCCAAGTTGCTTCTATATCTCCACCCTCTTCATTCTTCTTCGTTATTTTTTTTCTGCGGCTTGTAGGTATATTTCCACCAACGAAACCAATAAGTTAACATTTATATATATATATATATACATACACCAATATACAGCGAGTGGTTGTGTATTTCGTGAGCGACGAGCAGGATGAGAGAAATGGAGAATAAGAAGAAAAAAAATCGAAAAAAAAAAATATACCTACTGCAAGGACATATATCTCATCTCACTACTACCACACGTAGAAATTTATTTTATATGTATGTATATATCTTGAACCCCCTCTTTCTTCGCATTAATATTTTATTCGCATTGCATACACGAACCGGCGGATTGCCAATGGCATACCAGAGCAGCACAAGAAAAGAGACGTATATACATATGGAACATATAAGGGAAGAGGCGCGAGTTCGTGTAGGTCAAAATGAGTGAAACAAAGCAAAAGAAAACGAGTTTATTTTTTGCGATTTATCAGAAAATTTTTTTGTATGAAAAGAAAAAAAAAATTAAAAGAAAAAAAATATATATAAATAAATGTTGTTTAAACAATTTTGGAATGAACATTGTTATTATAATAATGAGGAGAATTCATAATTACTGCGTATGGGAAGAGAGCAATTAACAGTGTTTCAGTATTTCCGATAAAGACCACCCAAGATGGCAGCATATATGAGACATTTATGTCCTGTTTACGTTATTGAATGCGCCAGAGTAATACAAGAATGAGTATATGGAATAAAATAGTGGGGATAGCATAAAGCGATGCAAGAAGGAGCCAACTATATATGCTAAGCGCCATCCTGCTGCCACAAAAATGTCGGATATCTCGATATTATCCTTCGACACACTATGTTGGCTACTACTTATTATATTATTATAATATTTATTTTTTTCAGACAAGCAAAATTACACGATTCGAGTAAGCTTTAATTATTTTAATGATTATAATACATGATGAAGGAAAAAAATCGACTTTTTTTCTGTGATTTGTTGAAAAACTACATTTACACGTTTGAGTAAATAATATAATTGTAAATGATGATTTTGCCTTATTAAATACCCAATGAGTGTTACATAATAATGTTGAACATTTATAATTGATAATCATGCTAAAAAACATTTATCATTTTTTATTTTTTGGTGTGTACAAAAATGATGTAAAAAATCTTGTAATATTTTTTCTTTTATTTTTTTTTATACGAGTAAAGATTATCCCACGAATGGTGAATAAAGGGTGTAAGGCGTGGTCATGTACACACACATATGTATTTTTATATAGGCGATAGGACTGGAAAATGTTCAGTAAAAGTATATTCAAGTCACGGGAAAGTACTTGTAAGTGATTATCGACGTGCCTTGGATCCTTCATCGCTCGTCCATGAGGTCGTAAATATTTTGAAAGCATCGTCTGTTGAGTTATGAGAAATGTTTTTACACTATAATTTGGTGGCATTTTTCATAAACTCTATACATATGCGTATATATTTATTAACTTACGTAATTATTTTTATCTTACAATATTTTGTTTCATTTAATTTTATTGTTTCATGTGTATATTGGATTTATGCCGCTGTAATATGTCACAAGAATCTGAATGTAAAAAAAGATTAGGCTTTCAATATATACCTGCATTCTCCATGTGTTTCCCCTGACCAGCATTATGTCTTTGCGGTTATTAAAGTTATGACGTTATGTGTACCTATAACTTCTACAGTACATATGTATACGTGTAAAATACTATATACACAATGACAATTATATATGACTACTTCAAAACTGTATATAAATATTTTTAAATGGTTGAAAAAAATAACTGTTTGAATGTATAATATGTATAATTATTTTTTTCTACGTTGCACATATTTACAATTATATTTAATAACAACAGAATAAAATAATGAATTTAATTTTATATTCTATTGCAATAGTACATTTTCAAATTAACGAAAAAGCCTATAAAGTCATAACCCAAAAGAGATCGCACAGTTTTACGATAATAGCACACTTGCACCCTCTGCTAAATTCCCTCTTGTCGAACCTATAGTATGTATGGACTCACATAACAAGATACGGTTATATTCCGAAATGTCCGCAACCATACGCAATCGTGTGACATTTCCATTTCAATGTTCCGCTTGTCCAAGCGTAAAAGTGGCGAAAATACGATTTAGAGAAGTTGAAGAGGGATAAAAAAAAAAAACGAAGCGGATATCTGTACTAGCTTGGGTTAAGATACATCTAAAAATTTCGTATCTCGCGTGCACGGATGTACAATTCAAAACCTGTTTACCCTTTTTGGGATTTTTTTTTCTTTCTTATCTCGTATATCGTGCGACACTGGAGGAAATTCCCGCAAAAATATTTTCGACAATCGCACGTAAAAACGTTCACCACCCATTGCTAAAATCATATTTTATTATATTATCAATGAAATGAAAGAAAATTGAATATAAAAATAAATAAAGATAATGTATCAATTTGAAGAAATATTACTTTGTATATTGTCTCGATGTTTTCTTCTTCATTGTGATGTAAGGTTGCAAAATGCAAATGAATTATGGAGTAATTTACGGTACGTTTTTATTTCGTTTTTTGTATATCATAGATATAACTTATGAGTATAATTCTACATCAAGTTTTCGAAAAATGGATACATTTACATTCATTGTCAATGGATTATCTCATCATCATCATCATCATCATCACCACCAATATCATTATCATCATCATTATCATGCAACGTCTCGGCCATTTTTTAAATTTTTATTCGTTTAATACTAAATTCTTTAATAATCAGTAGTTATGAGATTCGTCATTTCTGCTCTATTTTCATATTTGTTTACCTTTTATTTATTTATTTTTTATTTAATTATCACTCGTTCTTTATTTCTACTTTTAATAATTACGAATTATCGCAAATATTGGTAGTAGGTAGGTAGGTAATTATAGAACAGATTACATTTACTTACAGTAAAAGTGTTACATTTAATTAAATGTTTTATTTGTATTTTTATTTTTTTTTTTGTGGACAAACAAAAGTGAATTATTTGAGTGCATTAATAATTTGACCCAAATAAATCCACCTTTTCTCTTACTATTTCATCCATTGAAATAGCTGAGGAGGGTTGGGAAGGGAGCAATGTTAATATTTACATCGAGAATTATAAAGTAAATTACATGAAATATATCCTCCGTTTATATATGGATAGATATATCAGTACATAAATGTAAAGACAAAATTATGGTCTTTCGTTTTTTTTATTTATTTTTTTTTTTTTGGACAGAAAAATGTTTTACTGGTGGTATGTGTGATCATGAGCCAGTTTAAATTGCATAGCTTATTTTCAAATTGTATATTGAGGAAGTTTTTGACTAAGATATAATGCTATTTCTTAATATTAAGATTTAATTTAATTTAATCTTTATTTTCATTTCACTGGGTTTGCCGTAAATATATTTATTTATGAATATTTCGACCGTGAATTCAAATTTACAATCGATTATCCACTTTGAGCTGCTCTCATTTTTTTTTTAGCACGACAATACAAAGAAAAATCAATTTTTAAAAACAAATTGAAAGTAAAATACTTTTAAATTATGTCAAACAGACAAAAAAAAAATATATATATATATATAAAAAATTAATAAAATTGCCAGCGTCCGGCCGAAAGAAAAGCCAAGCATTGTTTTATTCATTGCAGAAGCGCTTTCTTTTTTTTTTTTTAATTATTAATATAATGTTTATTGATTTAATATGCTTCGTACGAAGCAGCTGCCTAACAAAATAATTGATGTGAACAATAAACTCGAGATCGCGCGCACTCGTTGGCGAGATGAAAAATAAAAACAAATTAAAATATATATATATATGTATATATTTACAACCCAGGATAATTTTGGCAAGAATGACAGTGTTTCGTATTTTGTATAAATCTTTGAAACAGTGATGCATTATTATGCATCAAACTTTAATGCGTGCATTAGATTAAAATTATATTTCAATTTACAATGACGAGATTCATTTACGTATATTTGTCTTCATTCCTTTCTTTTAATATTGTTTTATTTTCGTTCTAATTAATTAATTAATTAAATAATTATATTTTATCGCACACAAATATTGGAATTTTAGAACGTACGAATTCATTGCTATTTTTAATTTTTTTTTAATCACTGATTCTGTACACGAAATACCATCACTGATTCTTCCAAATTCACGTTTTAATTTTTTCCCTTAAATTCTTAACAGTGAGAAAAAAAAACTTATATCATTAAGCAATAGTCACTCTACACGCCATTATAAAAACTCGTTCACAAACAATTTTTGTTTTACACACACAAATACACGCACGCAATCACACATACATACGTCCTTATTTTTTTTATTTTCCTTATTATATTTAATATTAACAAAAAAAAAAACTGAAACAAGTACGAAAAAAAAATAATACGTAAAATAAACAGTTCATAAATAAACAATAATCTATGAGTAAAGAAAAATATAACAAACAATTTCAACACATTTTTCTGTGCGCCCTGAAACACGGATTCAGCTATTAAAATTTTTTTCTTCTTTTCCGTCCTTTTAATATTCGTTTATTGGTTATAAAACTTCCCTATAGTTTAGTATTATCAAGGAGATATTCTTCTAGCTCATTGGATCGTTGATGTTCAAGTTCGAAATTATATTTATAATATACGCTTCAAATAGCTGCACACAAGTGATTCAATTGATTTATTTCTGCCAGTTCTTCCTCCCACCACACTATTAAACATCGTTGTCTCACATATATATTATACGTGATTATTTGATGAACTATATCATTTAATTCGAATGAGAGAAGTTTTTGTATCGCACAAAATTAGCGATACAATGAAAATTAATATCTCAACTATTTGCTTCAGCTAAAAAAATTAACGAGTTTGGCAAGTTGGGCATGATAATATAATACATTTATCAATGATATATATTGATAATAGGTTAGCCGCATATAATTTAGCTTATTTATTTTTTCGTGATGAGGAAGCGGGCGCTAATTCAGCAGAATTTATTTTCGAGATGGTAAAAAATTATTAAATAAAATATAACGAAATATTTTTATCAAAATTGAATATGATATTATACGCGCAGCGAATCTAATAGAGCTATATCGTAATTGTACATCATGAAATACAATGAGACGGGCCGAGAGAAAGCTCGAATGTGGACGGCACCCGCTTTTTTTTTTTTTTTATTACCTATTTATTTTTTCTTTTTTTATAATTTATATTTAAAATTTTTTATTAAATTCCTCTCACTCGAATTGGTGTATGCGCGTTGGTGTGCCATTCTTTTCACGATATTAATTCTAGATATCCTTCAATTTAACTAATTAACGTATAGAATTATTAAAAACAAACATCTTTAGAAATAAATCAATTTCTAACACAAACGATTTTAAGTAAAAATTTTCTCTAAAATGAAGTATGAAAAATAATACTTCAGTAAATTCCTTGTTTTTTTTTTATGACAGTATATTGTCAAAAAAATTTTCATTATAAATTGGATAAATAATTCAATGATATTTATAACCACCAAAGAATGTGTTCACCGACGCGCTCAATGTCAATATTGAATTTTCCTTTTAATTATTATTTTTTTTTTCATAATTCATATTTACGAATTATAATTATGTAAAAAAAAAATGGACAGTCTTAAGAAACATTCAAATACATGAATAGCGTGTCCCCACGAGGTTGGCCTTGACCATATTTTACGATCTCCCGTTTTTTAATAACACTAATTAAGGACTAATTCCGCAATAATACCCGCGTTCCTCCCTGTACACGCTATTTCGATTAAAACTTTTTTCCGTTTCTGTTTATTTACTTTTTTTCTTTTTGAACAGTCGCGAAAGGCGTCCAAAAAAATTGTGCGCTCTATTTTTAATTGCATCGCCTTTTTTATTTTTAATCCTTTTTCTAATTAACGTTATAACATCAAACATAACTGGCAATAATGAATCATAATACAATATCGATATATAAAGCTTTCTACAAATAGTTACACTACTAATATCAACCCTCTTTCGACCCCATTTTTCATTTTTGATCCACATTTATTTCGTCGTCATGTGATATTTTTTTTTTCTTCATGATTCTCCTTTAAACGTCAATTTTATTTGTTTTATTTGCCGTATACATATGCTGTGGAGCGGGTTTAGCAGGCGTAATCACACTTTTTGACATTTCGATAACTTTTTTCACTGAAGGAAAATAATGAAACGTAGAAAAAAAAATTATTTCTTCAACTATACACGAAATTACGATTATATTAATAACTGATAATACGCGAGGATTAAAACCGATATTGTTTATGTATATATAAGTGTATTTATAATATTTCTTACTTATAGTTTATCACTACGATTTATACGTACACGCTCAGCTGTAGGTAGATATTTTTGTATTTATGTCAAAGACTATGAACTAACGATGTGTAAATGTCAATGAAATATTTCAAGCGAGAGAGCCAACCACTTTTTGTTGTGTACACTTTTCATCACTCTTCCATTTTTTTTTTTTTTTTTTTAATTATTTATCTTTTTACGTTATCACACGCGACCCTCACGTGCGAAATCAAACGCCTTATTTATTGTGTATCTACGTTCATTGTGGTAATATATTCGTGCTGTCACACAAATATAGCTTAATTAACATTTGAATAATTATTAATTGTATAAATTGTTACGATGATTTTATTTATCCATTTGTAGTTGAGTTATTATTGTAATTGTGTTATTATTTATGATGCCAATTTTGAGCAGTGTTATTTTTATTTTCATTTGCATTATATCTGGTGTATTTTCTGGATTTTCCATTTTTTTTTTTTTCAAATTCATATATTCATTATGAAGTTTTGTATTGGTTTTTATTGAGATTTATTGTTTGAATAATTTTTTGTTCGATGCCTTTCTCCGATACATTCTCTAACTCTATTTCTCGTCATAGCATTTTTTTTTTGTTATATAATTCGCAATAGAGTATTGATTTCGTTCAATTTCTTTCACTTTATAATATACATTTTTTTGTTTTGTTTCTTATAATTTATAATTACTTCGTAATAATCTCTTTGCTTTTTTTTTATATAATGTATAACTGACGTAGTTCTCCGAATCCAACCAAATCGAAATTCACCAGTAATATGCACGAGTTTTAATCACCGATTAATAATTTTGAAAAATTTATTTATTACGATTTGAATACTTCTGTGATTTTTGTTATTACGAAATTCAATTTTAAAAATCGATTGAGCTGGAGAGGGAATCCAACGACATGTTATTTCTATACCGAAAAAATAGATAATGATTTTATTAGAATTCGAAATGTTTTTGTTTATCGTTTTTTTTTTTTGGGATTTGGGAGAGGTTGGGGAAATTTTCGAGGATGGATTTATTAATTCTTTTTAATAAACAACAAGAGACCTTCTATATGTGACTACGGAAAAGTCTACCCTGACAACAAATTACGTATTTAATGTACTAAGAGTCAATTACTCATCTGGGTTGATTTACTTGGACACACGCTGTCAAAATCTTTCTCAATTTTAAAAATTTAATTCACATTTAATTATTGCAAAAGTGTTAAACTACGGCTTCGACAAGGCAAAAAATAATAAAAATGAATCCCTAGATAACAAAAAAAAATTTGTTTTTTCAAAACTAACACGTCCTTGTAGCGTTCAATAAAAATAAATTTTAATTGCAATGCAACAAATATTATATAACGTGGGATTTGACCCATTTGTTTGTTTCTTTGAATACCAAGAAATAATTATCTAATTATAGTATGAGAAAAAATTTTCAAGTCGATGATTTGACCATCGACAGTACAAAAATAACATAACAGAAAATTTGAACACAACTTATTTTTTCCACGTGAATTTTCAACATTACGGAAACAAATCAACAATTGCCAATAACAAAAATAAAACAAAACAAAATACATTCTCGTTTATCATATACGTAATGAAAAACAAAAAAAATATATAAATAAATCAGCAGGATTATAAATTTACGGCACTGGATCCAATATATAATATCGACGTCAATATTTTTGATATTCATGATTTTTAATCATAATTTCATTTTTGCCTCCTCTATAGATCTGTAGACTTTTATTCTCTCCTTTTAATATCAACGAGACTGTATTCACTTTATTTCCAGTGTTCACACATGTGTGCAAGCGTTTATTTGTGTGTATCGCATTTAGGTGAATATGTTTTATACACATAAATTTCTCGTGATTCTGTTGCAGTTATGGTCGCGACGATATCGATGTCACTTGTTCGAATATCAAAGAAGCGGCCCACCTTGAAAGCCGATGTTTATATATACCAAGAGAAAAGTTGCGGGTAATCGATACGTTTACTCACATTCATACAACACACAAACACACATACATACATACACATGTCCTGGATCTCCATCGAACAAGAGAGATTCCGACGCAGTCTTTAGATTCCTCTTCTTCAGTATACACAAACCAGAAATTAATGATTAAATTAAACGAAAAAATACACACACACACATATCAAATGATCAAAACCGTTTCACAGACTCCACTTATCGATGCCCACAAGTATTTTTTTTTTTGTATTTTATTTTCTATGCAAGAAAAAAATACAGCAGCACTGGTACCACTGACATCTTTTTCATGAGACTCATCCAAAGTGGTACAGTACCATCAAGTGCTGCTGATGATGTTGCTGATGTTGCTGTTGTTAGTGTGCTTCACATGGAAACAGCTTCTCTCGTTTGTTGATCAAAGGCGTTGTTGTCACACGTAACGAATGGTCATTGAGTGTGAAAGTGTCAGTAGAATTCGGCAAGAAAATGATAGAGAGAACGATGTTTTTCTCTTGAGGACACTTTGGAATAATTTCCAGTCTCACGATGATGTCGTGAATGTGTGTGACGGATTAAAATGTATTTCATACATAAAATAGTGGCGCCAGAAATTTTTTTTTTTTTTGAGGTGCTATCACATATCTCAATATTAATTCCTTTTTTTTTTTATTTCATCTTCACCTCTCGCTCGTCTCATTGTGATTATTTTTTTTCTTGTTCTTCTTCTTCATTTTAACGAATACTCTTGTGTATATATTCTTGTCAACGTTTTTTTTTTTCGCTCCATTTTCTAATTTTTTTTTAGTTGCTTTTAGATTTGTTTTTGTTCATTTAAAAAATACATTCTAGAAATCAGTCAGACGTGGTTTGACCGAGAACAATAATTCGAGGTAATTGAATTATTTTTCCCCGAATTTCCCGGACTACCAGGTAAGTACGTAATTGAGAGTTTGCTTCGCCATAGAAATATTTGTTTATATTCGTTCGTACTTGGCGTGTGCACGCGTCTTTTTATTTTTTTATTTTTTATTTTTATTCATCTACAGCGTTTGTTTGTCACGTTAAATAATTATTTCTATTTGTTTATAATGAAATTCAACGTGATATTTAATCAACAAATCGCCAATGCTGAACCTATGTGGGTACTTTGCTTACGGCCTTTAAAAGATCACTCTGCGTCTTGTCCAATCCAACATGATGCTGTTGATGCTGTAATGCATTTTGTTGCTCTTGCATTTTAGCTTGTTTTTCCGCCTGTTGTTTCTTCATCATATCTTGCTCCTCACGCTCTCGTCTCGCTTGTTCATTTATTTCCTTAACCGCCCTCAATTCCTTCTTCAATTTCATTCGTCGATTTTGAAACCATATTTTAATTTGTCGTTCTGTCAGACATAATGCATGTGCTATTTCTATTCGTCGCCGTCTCGTTAAATAATGATTGAAATGAAATTCTTTTTCCAATTCTAATGTTTGAAATCGCGTATATGTTTGTCGACCGCGACGTCTTGGACATCCATTTGGACCTGGAAGAAAATTTTCGGCTATTACTTGGAGTCAGAAAAATCTTATACTTATATGATTATTTATTATGTTTCCTCGTTCTTCGATAATTCATTGTAATATTCATGCGTTTCTTAAAGGGGAAAATTGAATATTAGTCAATTATTTTTTTGTTTTTTAAACAGATTAAAATCGTGAAAATTCAGGAAGTAAACAATTTGACGTTACGCTTTTTCTTTCAAGGTTTTTTTTTTTTTTTTTTTTTTTTTTTTTTTTTTTTTTTTTTACGAAAACATGTCCACATCCTTATACTGTCACAAATCTTAACTCACTCTCTATCTTTTACAGCTTTCTCTTTGACGAGACACGAAAAAAATGTTCATTCGTGCTGGTCAGTTTTATTGCTGGGGTTGAAAGAACGCACTGACTATTATTATATGCACTATAATTCTCCTATGACTGTGCCAGAAATAGTAGAAGAAGAAAAAATAGAAAGTTTCCATTCGCACCTCAAGAAAAAAATATATATACGCCTTTAACAGGAAACCCTTTCCTCGAAAAATTCTTATAGTATATACCTACACCCCCCTCAATGACTTTCTCCAACTTCCCTAACTTGGAGTCATAAACGAACAGTTAACGTTTTAGTAGAACGAAGAAAAGGAAAACGACACTGGACTTTTTTATGATGTTTAGGTAGCTAATGCGTCACAGCGCGCAAAGTCAGGTAAAAAATTTTTTTCCTGCGCTTACTTTAATATTACCGTGGACTGCGTTTTTGTAGAAAATAGTGAACACAACACTGTCACAAATTATGATGAAGTAAAATAAAATAAAATAAGGAAAAAAAAAAGCAACAAACACACAAACTGGAAACGAAAAAAAAAGAATGCAATTTGTTACGTCAAGTTGAAGTTTAAAAAATATATATGTACATTTTGCTTTATTTTCCTCATGCAATTACATTTCTCCTCTGTTTCGCGTCTTGTTCCTTCAATAGTAATTTTCTTGAAAGAATAAAAGGGGGGAAGTGAACGAGAGGAACAGAGAGAAAAAAAGAAGACAGAGATCCGCGCCATTTCGTTCTCGCGGCGAGTTAACGCCCGTTTCATTCTTCCCTCGACTGAAACCGGTTTCTACTTCTTACGCTCTCTGTGTATCTCACTTCTCCGCAACCAACACACCAAAATGAGTATCGCCCCGCACAATGGCGCGGAAAGAGACGAAAATATCCACGTTGAAATAATACACAACAAACTCATGATATGAAACAAAGAATAGTCATCTCCAGTTAGTTGCAATTGCAACAATGAAAAAAAACACAAATTGAAAATAATGTTATTTATAATTGAACATATAAAATAATACAATCCAAATATTCTATGTATTTATTATCACATTCATTACATAAAAACAATATCATACCGAAATATTTGAATCAAAAAAATTCAGTTACAAATACGAAAAAATGATATAATAATACATAATCATTCTTGGCATTATTGCGTAAACCTACCAATAAGTACTGCGCCACAGTAAACATTAGCTGGAAACCAACCATTGAGCATACATTAAGAGAAAGAGAAAAAAGAAGAATATAAAAAAAAAAAAAAAAAAAGAGAAGGGATATCTAATGGAACGCAAAGAATGCCGATATTGAATTCAACATGGCCGTAGTTTGTGATGCGATTGGCGGGGAGGGGAAAGCATGTATATCCCTGAATTGTACAGAGCTAGAGGGCTTTCTCTGTTGTATATACTGTCTATATGGATGTACTTACACAGACAGAAACGTGGTGTATCTGCGTGTATAGTTGTGGATGGTAAAAGCGTATATAGATGGGGTGCGCTGCCCTCGGGAAGCAGAAGAGAGCTTGAAGCAAAAGCACCACGGGGTGGTTATATGTCGGCGAATGGTTGGGCCGCTCTGTTACCTTGGCAACCAGAGGGGAAGCCATTCCTGTACTGCTGACGGCGTATCACAGAATGGCGTGCGCGGGGGTGAGACAGGGGAATCAAGTATGAAAACCCTTGGCTGCATCATTCCTATCGTGGGCTTTTGATATTCTACTGGTGTGAGGCGGTGCCCATTGTCTTTCCTAAATGCCTTGTGAGAGTTTCTTACACTCCGTATAACGCAGTTATAAATATATATCCCTTATATAAATATAATGTTCTGAAAATGTTTCATACAAATATGTATTTTGCGTTTAAAAAAAAATATTTTTTGAATTATATGCAGCGTATTTTTTTTTTTTACAGGGAGAAAATAATTTGAGAATTTATTTCTTGAAATATAATTTTTCCCCTAGGATTCTCCATGTATAATAAGACCATAGACAACGTTTATTCATCGTAAAATGTTACTGATGACATCAATTGTCATGTTATAACACTATTTAGCAATTTCTCATGAGACATTTATGATAGAATGATTTTAAATATATACAAATTTTTTATTTACGTATGGAATAAAATAAAATATGGATACTGTATTGCTGGTTCACATTATACATATAAATATATATGTGTTATCAGACGATGCATTATCTATGTACGTTGAGAACACAACATAAAAACCACTTGATTTATATCTAAAGGCGCGGCAAACTAACAAACCGCGCGTGTGCAATTACCACTACTACACAGGCGTGTTCACCAAGTCCAGCGACGATTTTTTTTTATTTTTCAGTGTCCCGCCTCCTATGCATATACACATACAATAAAAGAAAAGTGTGAGTTTGTTCCACAATCGACCAGAAAACTCTCTATATTCGCTCTATACTCTCGTTTCTATCTAACCAATCCCTGTTGTATATATATTTATTCTCTTCTTTTCTCTCTTACTCACTTTCGTTCGATTCCACCGACTTTTATCTTGGAATATCCATGAAAAAGCACTAGAGCTGATTTCCCCTGCACAAGATTTATTTCAACGCATCCCCATCACGTCAACTTGACAACATTTTCCACTTTCCATTCGTTATACATCTCATCACATAATAAAATATATAGTCCTGTCCACAAAATATTATTTACAATTCATAAACATGAACTCGAAGTACAAAAGAATATTTTCCAAAGTGCTATCAACATATTGTCATTTAATTTATCCAATATTCTTTTTTTTTCTCTTATTTTCAAAATGTTTTCTTCTCTACCGAATGATTAATGCAACACATTCACATATAAAAATATACCGATTGTTATCGAAAAGAGTAAAAAAGAAAATAACAATTCAGTATTTTGCCTGAATGTAATTGCAGTTATATATTAAGTTTAATATCTGACTTTGGTTCTCATATCAAAGTGGATTTGCACGATCACAATGTGGGGAATATCGACCAAGTTTCCGTACAAGTACAATTGTTCTCATGAAGAACATACATACATATATACAAAAATATATATGCCACATGTCTATACAATATATGACCTCCTATCGTCGGGAATACTTTCAGAAGAATCTCAAAAGATATCTCAAGAAGACAATAAATCTTGCCGTGACCCTTAATGTCCAAAACAGCCAAAGTCTCTCATTCCAGATTAATAATAATCTTGATAAAAAACTCAACAAGCAAACAAAAAATAAAACTTCACAATACTGACATCGAAATTGCAAAAATATATTTTGCAGATAATAATAAAATAATTATACAATGATTAATAATATAAATATAATAAATTGATTTGGAGGTTTATTTAAAGGGAATATATTTTTATCTCGAATTTCGCTCGGGGGTGCGGGTGATATTAAAGAGAAGGTTTAGTACCAGATAGTTCTACAGCATTTCAAGAACGTGGCGATAGTATACCGGGAGCACTCGTAAATCTTGCTGGGTGATTAAACGTCCGGACCGTTCACGTTCACTATTCCCTTCCTGTCCGTTCGTGAAATATATTTGCTATGTATAATGCTCACTATATATACTACCAATTCAATATTTCGTTTCGCTGCAGCAGCCCTTCATTGTCCACTGTAACGTCCCTTTATTTTACTCACAATGATCAGAAATATAATAATCCAATATTCATCTAAATTCATTTTTTACTGTAATTAATTAATTTCTCAATCAAAATTCATCGTAATTATTTATCAAGATTGAAATTTGTTATCAATTAATTGATACTAAAATACAGTTTCTATTTTAGCTTTTGGTGAATTATCAGTATGAAAATATTGAAATTGAATTTAATATCAATATTGGATCAGTAATAACGCATTCAAGATTTACTCGTATCCTTTAAAAGATAACGTAATTATTATGATGCTTAACTGGGGTAAAAGGGAAAAGACGCTACGGATATAAGCTTATCAGTCGCACATCTCAAATTTAAGGAGCGATTCAATTTAATCGCAACTCATTTCTCGTACGGATTATACGCGCCAAGATATAATTGCCCGCAAAGAGCATAAACGCAGTACAACTGTCGCTAATGAACTGGGCGGCGGATCGTTTAAACGTATTTCTACGGATTGCCAGACTTAATTATATTCATTCGTACGCTCGTTTCAATGTCCCTCAATTTACTCACTACAATATAATATATAAAACAAATTTATATATATTATCTCAATATTAATTTATATTTTATTATCAATAAACATTTTTCGAAGCACATATAGTTCCGTTGCTTTGTGTCGTTCAAATTGGAGAAAAATATTATTTTTCATAAAATTATCACTAAGTAAAAACGCGGGAATTAAATTAGTAAAAAAAAATTCTTGACATTATTATTAAACAATTAGCAAAATATGTGACGCACGCGCGCCACACACATTATAACGTTGTAATAATAATATTCGTATGAAAAACATCGTTGTGAACCTGTTCGGTAACTCTTTACTGCATTTATACAAATGTCAACGTGAAAAAAAAAATCTATTGAAATATAACGAGATGTATAAAAATAAAGCTCTTATATTCAAAAGAGTGCGCATGCAGCGTACGGCGGCATGTTCGTGTGTATATATACATGCATGTGGCATAAAGACATAAAGTCCCGTGAATTTTTTACGAGCCCACGGGAAATGAAGCTGTCGACGAATCGATGAAACATCAAATTGACGTTAAGCACACAAACGCCACTTACAATGCACGGGTGAGAGAATAAGATAAGCACATCATACTACTACGATAACAGTGTATGCCACGTAACTGTCATGGTGTGTACCAATTCACGCAGGAATTATGAATATTTCTTTAGAGATGATCAAGTAAAGTTATATGAATATGTAATATATTTGTGAGAATACCCAAGCGCAATAGAAACATTTATGAAATATCTTATGTATCACACGACCCTTTCAATCATATTTTTTCGTGAGAGTTAGCTGAAGAGAGAAAGACCCTCTTCTCGTTCATCATATTTTTATTTATTTATTTATTTTTTGCTCGTAGTCCGGTGACCCGAAAGGGCAACGACGAAGAAGACACAACACGATCGTTTGCGCATCCAATTGTATATGTGTGTGGGTCGTGGCCGCGCGGTCGTGTCGTATCTTCTCTCTGTTTCCTTGGCAACAGTCTGCATTTTTCACCCAACCATGAGATTTTATTCCGCCCGCAGCGCTACGAAATTAAGCCGTTTTGAGATATTTATGAATGAACCGAGGTATATACATGAGAGAATAATTTTTCGAACAAAGAAGTATCTGTCCATTTTGCATTGTGATATATTCTGTTATTTATTTATTAATTTTTTTTATTCATCCTTTTTGCATATTCTGCTCTCGCACTTTCGCGCTTCTATACGATTGGATATGCCGTTTTTGTAATATATTTGACTTGATATTATATTCACTGACCCACAGAATGGACCCCATATACGAGGAATTCGATAAAGAAATATATTCTGTACATTACAACGCGCGCTCCTACCCAAAAAATATGTTAATTTTATTTTCTTATTAATGGCTAATCATTTTTTTTTTTTTCAAATTCTTATATTGCTGATAGACATTCAAACAATATATTAAGTATTGTAAATAATAATTTTCATTATAAATTCATACATAAATTTATAATAATGTATATAATTTAATTTAATTTTTATTTATTTATTTTATTTTTTTCTGTAATATGAGATGAGAATACAAAATTTTATAGGCAATTGAATGAGTTGTTGAGCACAAACATATGCGCGCACACACACACATTGTTAAGGTTATATAGTATTATAAAATTGTCGCATAAAACCAAACGTGCGTCTTCACAGAATTACCGATAAAACCGGACACTAATTGAGTGTGAATATTCTCATGTCATAATATTCAACATAATTACGATAATGATAACAAAACGGAAAGAGGCGCCACCTTTCTTTCATCTCAACCCTCTCACTTTTGTGTATATACATTAAAACATAAAAATTTGATTAGTATGCATCATGAAATAAAATTTATGATGAATATACAAATTTTTATCGAAGCTTAAACAACTTTAAGTAGCATAAAAATGTCTATCAAAAATAAATAAATAAATAAATGAATTACTTCTCTAATCATTTATAGTCATATTATTACGTTCAAATGTGATCGTCATGACATATAAACGACAACACATATATGGCGCGTGAGGAGCATTAAAAGAACATCATATAAATATACATAAGTATATAGATATGGATTATGGTAATAAAGGAATCCAACATGGATGGATAACGATAGACAGGGAGCTCATGCTATTGTTCCCAATGGATTCCATACGCCATATATCCACATAAGGGCTCTTACCATTATTCCTCACTGTTTATATACGTATCTATATATCCTGATATGTACGAATATATATAGTTTGAAAGCGAAATATATATACATTTATATATATACTCAAATGTGTAACTCAACGATATATGTGAATGGATCATGGAGCACAGGTTTATCTGTTAGTTGTATATATGCCATTGGATCCTTCTCTCATTTTCTCTCTCAACATCAGACAACCCAACCGTTATATATATATATATGTATGGTATATATATATTTGTATGGTTGGAAACGACGTACGCACAGTGACGGAGTTAAATTCGCTTAAATAAACCTCCACTAATCTCCATGGAAAATTGTTAAATATGAAATGGCGGCAAAACCACGATTATATATGTGTATATAGAGTTGAGTGCAGAGAGATATCAAAAGCGGTTTGACGAGTGTTTTGCGGGCATTATGATGCTTATTCATGATATAAAATATAGACACGGAAAACCTGACTTACGAGTTGCGTTGAATATATTGTATATGTGTGGATGAAACATCAGAGGTCAGTGTATTATATATAGAGTCAGTGAGTGTATATTTACATGAGTTGATGACGAACATATGTTGATAATATGATAATTATATATGATGAATTTGTACAAAGCCAAACAATAACACAAATGTTGAAATAATTTTTTTTTTAATTATTTAATCATTGTATAGTTTAATGTTTATGCTTGTATTTAAAGACATAATGAAGTTTAAGAATATATGAAGAATGTAATGATAAAAATATAGTTCCTAAGAATAGAAAGTATGTTAAATGATATGAAATATTTGATGCTCCAAGAGAGAATATAATTGAAAAATAAAAATGTAAAATAATTGACTAAATGCGAATGTTAAAAGACTATATTGCATAGCTAAATGACAGCTACAGTGTCTACTTAACGTCAGGTGAAATTATCATTGCATTTATTTAGTCTCGATGATGAGCGAGAAAGTGTACAGCAACATATAAGGTTGAAGAAAAAATAAATAAATATATAAATAAAATAATAAAATAATGAAAATAATGAGTGCAGCACTGCAATGAGCAATAGCAATAATTCTTGAATATAGAAATACTGTAATTTCTATCGAGTAAGTGAAAAGAAGAAAAAAATATATAAAAAAAGAGATGAGTATATAAACCTGTAACACAATCGGTGGTAATGCAGTTCAAGATCGGTTCATAAAATTTTTATTAAGGACGGATATACTTATAAATGTCGCTTGTGTGCACGGTGGGCCGCAGTGGTATATTTCGCTATACACAATATGAACACAGTCGCATCAATGTTTACTACTACATTATACACTCCATCTACATCCACATAAATACATATACATACATATATAAGTAATATGAAATCGTCTTGAATTCAGTGTGCGTGACTTCAAAAATAAACCACTCGGGCCCGGCGCCAAGGCACCCAAAATAAATATATAATCTCGTTTAAGAATTATATTACATGGGGATGATGGAGTCAAGCACAATTTCAACGGATTAAATTTTAATTCAACAATAAAAAATGACATATTGAAATAACGCAATATAGCATACACATATATATATATATAAATATGCCATGTGTAATATATAGACGTAAAAGCAAAAAAAGACATAGAATAATATATTTCGTTTCCCCTTGAAAAGCAATTAATGTTATATACACAAAACGCAATGGCGCTGACGAGACGTGTGCGTTTTACCCTCTCATTCCTCACTCTCCTCATCTATGACGACGACGACGACGACTGCATCCCCTCTAAACCCATTTGGTGGAACCCCGAAGCTCTAATTACCCGTCTGTACCATGCCAACCCCGCGTATATATATACATATTTCTATCGTCCTCTTGGTGCCTCGCGCGCTCGTTACATGCAAATGCCGCCGCGTGTTACCGTCTCTCTTTCCGCCAATAAAAACCAATCCGCTCGGCAAAATTAAGGATATAATCACGGAGGCTCGTGTCATAACGAAAATATATTTGTATCGATATATATCCATGAGATTGTTTAATATATAAATCTTTTTTACTTCAATTTCTTTGATATAAATAAATAAATAAATATATTAAGGTCCAGTCGGAAAATATATTTAATGTATCTATATATTTTTTTTTTAATATCCAAAAGTGTTAGTTATATACGCGACTTAATGTAATATATTTATATAATTCAGGCCACTTTGTGCGTGGGCCGTATACCAAACGAGAAAGAAGTAGCGGAACCAACATAATGTTTAATCAGAGCACGTTGCGGCTTTACGATATTAGTTGAGACCTTATATAGATAGATATATACAACGTGTTGTTCCATTCCCTCATATATACACACATTTTCCCTAGCGTCGTTTGCCACCTTCTTGCCTATATACTTTTTTTTTTTTTTCCGACAAATACGGATCCCAACCCCTCTCTCTCTCTCGCTCTCTTTTTTGGGTATATATCTTATACAAAAACCCTACGGTATTTTTGGATTCTCCCATTGACATTTATATCCCTCTTTGACACCCCTCTAATTCACGCCAATGTGCTTTTTGTCTTTTGATCTGCTGGCGAATGTGATACATAAATATGTATATATTATACAACTTAATCAAAATGTCATGCATTGTTATATTATAACAAAATAATAATTTTATTTAAAATTATTATTTAAAAACATTATAAAATTTTTTCAAATATTTTTTACGAATTTCCCCTAACTGCAAAAACATCTCGACAATGCATTTTCTTCCATACAATTTTTTATTATTTCTGTGTATATATAATACACCACATAATGTACCTATAGCATATATATAGATATCAACACGAGCATTCAAAAAATAACATCAACCTATTTTCCTCTCAAGCAAAAGAAAAAAAAAAGACATATAAAATAAAATAAAAATTTGTGAGACACGAGAAAACTCCTATGGGAGCACGCCCTCAGTGGCTCAGCTGCAACATTGAAGTCACGCGGACAAAGGGGAATTCATGGCGCATGCGCTTCGCGGTAGAATCAACGCTGGTAACGATTCCTCCTCCATTTTAACCTGACTCCCCTCTGCCAAGTAATGCCAGCCGCCATTTCCACCCCATACCCTTCAATCCATACACATACAGACAATATACATTGACTATCTATACTCACCTACACATAGGTATATATCCACATGAACGAAAGCCGCGCACAGACAATCGTGATTCGCTCTATGGTCGATTTATCCGCAAATACATTCATATATACCCATCGATATATTCACATTTATTGACGGTTTAAAGCAGTGTGTGCAACGATATAGTCAAAGTTAAGCTATTGCTTGATATACATGTACATACGTGTGTATATATATATGTAATATACGTAATGCAAACTTGCTTGGACGCGTGTAAATGTGTGAAAATGCACGGGAATATCAGCGCGCGCGCATGTTTTGTGTGCAGCTACTATAATATATATATATTATACTATATGTCTATATACATTATATACACACGCATGGTATATATACAACGAGCGCCTGAGTTGCCTTCCACTACACAAAAGCTCGGAAAATGGAGCCTTTAGTTTTTATCGTTGAACAAAGCCGTGATAAGCTATATCACAAGCGCACTGTGAAAGAAAACGGTCCACCGGCGTTACCTCTACTCATCTCTTTGGGCTATATCATACGTATATATATATGTGTACTTGAATATACATATTCAGATATATAAATATACCATTGCCGGGTTATTGCAGACGAAAAATCCCATTCGGAGGAAGAGAAAAAAAAGATTTGATATCTTTAATGAACGACATGTACAAGAATCGACGAATATAAGAATAAATTTAATGGTTGTTTTTTGACATTAACTTTTATTAATATTAATAGAAATGCTATTTGTACGCTTGAAGTTTTATTACTTGAATATAGCCATCATTAATCATCATTTATTGTCATCAACAGTGTGGTATAACCACTTTATTAACTCTTTCATGGTCAGACACAAAATTCCCTTTGACTATATACATCGCATCAAGTAAAATTTGGGTCCGCCCTAGGATGGTTATGGGATGTATGTATATATATATATTCACAGTCCGGCCATATTTGAGTCCTATTTCCAATCGCGGTACAATGACAAATAAGCCAATAAAATATTTTATAGCATTTAAAAAAAAAACACACGCCAATTGATTTTAAATTATATTTGTCATTAAAGTTATAAAAATGATGTTATAGCAATAGGAAATATAGAGAGAAAAAAAATGTTAAATTGTTCTTTAAATTACCTATGAATCATGTGGGAATAATCATGAATGAAAAATTGTTAGTAGAAGGGTTTTACCAAAGATCACGTACTTAGATAAGTGGAAAAAACTATGGCAATGTGCGTGTATATTATATGATATTTTTAACAATAACTATAGCAAGAGATATATGTTTATAAATTTATTGAAAGCGAGATTTTGATGGCGTAGTTAACGATGGTTGAAACGAAAGAAAAGTTGCACCAAAGACAAGAAAAAAAAAATAGTAAAAAATAAAGAAACGTAAACAAAGAGTGAGGGTGGAAAAAATATACAGTGGAATTGAAGTGAACCATGAAATGAGACAAGAGATGAAGATGAGGGAGAAAAAGAGCAAGAGCGATGAAACGAGATGGTAGTCTCATTCGGTATTGGCTATATTTCGAGGCGTAGATTACACAAGAGCCCAAGGGATATGAAGAGAAAGAGAAGACAAGTCGCAACCCCACCAACTCTCAATAGTAAACTTATTCTCTTTCTCTGTTTGCTACTAAAGGTCTATATCGCGCACCGTCAAACCTGCCCGAATTGCTCGTCGTCGTGTTATGCAAACGGCCACATTTGTTACGATAGTGGCCACAGGGGGCTCGTCCTCTACTACACAATGTCATGGTGCGCTTCTGTAGTAAGAGCAACATGGTCATAGAGCAAGAGAAAATAAAGCGAGGAAAGGGGAGAGAGCGTGTGAGAGCTGTATCAAAGAGGAGGGAAACGTGGTTACGCATTGAAGTGTCTCATACACCTCGCCCTTCTTCTCATAGTGCCGATAGTCTTAAGTTTATTTGGCCGGTAAACATGGTCCCGGGTATGTCTGGGCGTCTGGACTATTATATCCGACGTCATCGTCCTTCTCCCTTACCATCCTCAATACTTGCTACACGTCTGTTTTCAGACTTTAACCATTTTCCATCACGATTTATTTATATCCATGTTATTTAACCATACATGTACATATAAAGACATGTATGTTTCTATTTTTTTCTTCACACTTTTTCTATCTAGAATATTTTCTGCATGTTGATACTCGTGAAGTAGTAAGAGGAAAAAAAAACCAACGGCTTATTATACTGCAGGTGAAATTACTTGGGAAAATTCAATTTAGTAAATGAGGATCTGCGACTACAGTAAATTGACCAAATCGAATTTGAGAAATTTTTATTTATCCACTCACTTTCATCGAGTTAATCTCCATTAGTTTCTATTTCACATTGCTTTAGATTATTTTTATTTTGCTCTTTTTTTTTTTTCAATTTGTTTATTTACATTATTAATATACTTTATGTATAAGAGTATTTATCGACCAGGGAATTTATTTATTTTTCAGTTCGTTGACACATGCATGTACTGATGATAAGAAGCAAAGTTGACTGGGCACCTATGTGTATATATAAATGTATATTTATGCATCATGTGATATATTAATCATCGGATGAGAGCAACAAAGTGCTTTGGATCTCTATGGCCTTGACATTCTTTCTTTTTTTAATGCTCAGCAACTGATAGACAAAATAATTTATATATAGAAGCTTCCAAGAATATATTAATGTCCAGATTGAATATATTTTTTTTCTTTAATATTTGTCGTTACTGATATGAAACAAATAATGTCTTCATCATGTTTATTTTTAAATTCAAATGAGAAGAAATTAATATTTACTATAAGAACTATAAATGATTAATAGTTATGTTTGAAGAAAGCACTCATAGAAATTATATTTATATAATAATCAAGAGATATATCCTGGTAACTTAGGTCAAGTTATTAGAATGATTTTTTTTTTTTTGCTCTCATTTTTTTTCTCATTTTCCAATGAACTAAGAAGAAATAGCGTGCGAAAGCCATGACTTGCACATGTAGACTGTAACAAAGGTATTAGCCTCTATGTAATATGGTCAATAATCATTTACAGAATGGGCTTCTAATAAGCTGTTGCATGATCATTAGAGTAAAGAAGATTATAATTTCTGTTCGTAAAATTACGATGAATACACTTGTACAATTTTTATTACAATCACTCATGGTTATCTCCGGTTACTTATTATTTAGTTTATTTTTTCCGTTCATGCTGATAATATATATATGTAGTAAAAACATATTGCAACAGCAAAAATAAGGAAAGAAAAATAATATAATGAAAATAAAAAGTCGATACTGTTGAACAAAATAATTTTCCTTTATTCTGTTACAGTTGGTCTCGACGCATATTCAAAAAGGAAGAAGCAGTGGACGTGATAATACCAAAGAAATAATTGCAGGAAATTGGCTTGTCTGAGTGAGATAATAATTGCTTGTGTGGTAGTTGCACGCACTGCGAAGAGAAACAGTTGATATACAAAAGCATTCGACTTTAATCATTATAACTCGTTTTCAATATATTGATGTTGAATTAATTTATAATTCAACCGTTGAAAATATACCGTTATTTATTCTTTATATTCCACTCATTCATGCTGAGCTCAACATATATATGAAATCATCCCAGCCAAAGAAAATAATAGCGTTCATTAATTAGAGAAATAAAAATCACAGAAGTGTTTATTATTTTTATTTTACTTTTTCTTCTTGTTATAACACCCCTATACACACTGTACGAACAAACTATCGAACCTTCAAGATGTCCCTGCGTCCATCAGAATAACTAAAGCCTTTACTTTCACTTGGCCATGGTGGTAAATCCTCTGATGTTTGATTTACAGACAAACAGCTAAAAAAAAAAACTCTCGGTTCGAAGCTTTCTTAAAATGTTTTTTTTTTCTTTACATCACCCACTGGTTTCCGCACCGATAAATCAGGTATAGATTTTATTGCTGCCACGTCTGTGTCTCCTGCATCCTCGACTAATACACAACGTTCGCGTATAATGTTAACAAAGGGTGAGGTGAAAGTTGTGTCGGGTAGTGAAGAAAAAAAAATGTTAAGGGATAGTCTATAAACCATATGAACTGCATGCGAGTTAAAATAGAAAATGAAAAAAAAACCCTAGTAATATGCTTGGAACTAATAAAAAAAAAACACAGTATATACTGTTGTGAACGCGTCTGCCTATACAGAATTATACATTCTAAATGCGAAATGAAACAAACGAATTGTCAAGGTGCCAACTATGTGAAGCATGCAGAAGAAGCAAATACGAGTTCGGCATATATAAACACACCGGATTAGCCAATCATGATAAGAAAATAAAATAAAATAAAATAAATCCAAAAACAAAAATGGGAAGATAGAAATAGAAAAGATAGGAAGTACAAAAGATGGAGATATATAGAATGTAAAGATTTTTAACGAGTATTAAACAAGAGTTTAGATATAAGGAGACATGTATGTAAAGATGAAGAAAAAAATTTGTAGAGATTCGGAGAGGGAAATATTCGACAGGTCTGACGCATCTCGGATTTTGGTTTGGTATATGATGGTTATGGCACGCGACAACGGGGTACGCTACGGCGGCGCGTTGTATGACCATAAAATAAACGTTTAGAGTGGTGGCACACGGGCGGCGGTAACCTGGCAGCACATAAACACTTATATAACGGCAATTAAACTGCTTTTAAGGCCCATAAAACTGCAGTTTCAATAATCTCTGTGACAACACGATTCTGACCTGACCACCTCTCTGACCCCTTCTCGCGCGAATATACATCTATATATAAATATATATATTTCGCGCCTATATCAGTGTAAAAATATATAGTACAAGTCACCTATAAGTAGAATAAAACTTTAACATGAAAAATTATTCTAAAGCTTGTAAAAAATATTCATCAATTTGTTTTCTATTTTGTTAACTATATTGGCATTATTTTAAGAGTTATTATATGTTGAATTTTGTGATTGAAGAATGTTAATACAATACCCATATATAAATTCAAGAGATCACGCACGCAATTCACAGTGGCGTGATATATGGTATGGGTCATTTTGATTGGTTTCAGACGGCCGTAGATGAGTTCGCGGACCCCTTGAACCCAATCGAGCAAGCCAAAAAGAGGCCAAAATGGAGGATGAGTTGACGATGCGGCGGGGAATGATCATGAAAGAGGAAAAGAGAAAGAGCACTAGCGACAATTCGATGAGAATATATATATCTATATAAGTGCGGTAAAGAGAAGAAATGAAAGATTGAGTATGTGTGTGAGAGACTGAGAGAGAGTACGGTATAAGGGGAAATAGGATGGTAGTAGGGACAAGATGGGAGAATGGGAAACTCGGGATAGGATAATACAGGAACGTCGCGCTGCAGGACGCGAGCGGCCGCCATCATCGAATGCTAATGAGGGGTTGGTATGGGTTATATGGGGCGGAGGATTTGGTCCGTGCACCAACGTTGGATCAGCTCGATTATAAATTATGCATTACCTTTATTCTAACCTCTCTGACCCCCACGTATACACCATGGACAAAAATTCGGATAAACGTATTCGTTGGCCATCACGACTTCAATGTGTGTATCTCTCTATTGGTTTACTGAAACCTTCCGTATTATTATTCACTATAAAAATATAGAGGTATACGTATATACATATGTGAATTTTTTTTTCTACTCTAGCAAAACAAAATGATATGTAGTTGGTGCGTGGTTGAGAAATATTTTTGAAACGACTCGCGACGGCCCATTGCCAAATTTTCTATTTTTTTTTTTTTATATATTTATATATTGAGAATATATATATGAAATTGGGTAATTTGTTCTATACAAGAATCAAATTAGCGTTCATTCAATATTTATATGAAGAACAATTTAAGACAAGTCTTATATACATATAAGTTAGAAATCCATTATTCATCAAATTGAATATGATAATGTGGTAGGAGCTTTTTTTTTATGTTTTTGACTTGTATGTATGTATGTATATAAGCATTATATGATACTATCCGGTTTTTATGATGGTGTTGTATATACTATTTCTTTGCATTAGGTCAACCGTCAGAATTCATTCATGCGACTTATCCCAAAAAAAAAAAAAAAAAAAAAATTATTTGTGATGAAGATGATGATAATAAGAAAAATTCAAAATGAAAAATGTTATACAGAGTATTGATGCCACGCATTTATTTATCAAGTATTAAACATGTATAAAAAAGAATAATGTCCGAAATAAAATAAAATAAATGCACTAGATAAATTTTACAAATAGTCAAGTGGTCAATAAACAAATTGAGAGAATGAAGTTAATCTATGCCGATGATGCACATTAAAATACAGTGTGAGTCACCGGAGACCCAACACAAGATTGGTTTACAAGGATCAGGTGTTATCCACGTAAAGCATAAAGTTGCAGGGACGTAATGATTTTATGGCACCGCACGAAGCTCTTGGGCCACGTATACAAACCCTCCTACCGATGACGCAAGCGACCGCACATCGTCATCACCAAGCTTTCGACCCCTCTTACGAGCAATTTCGCTTGTTTGCTCATGAGTTCTATATCTTAAGGAAACCTATTTATATATGTATATATACAAAATAACTTTGATGTGAATGTAAAATACAAGTATTTCAAACTATTTCCAATTATCTCCTCGTCAATATTGACAGCCATATTATTCATCCTTCAAATATTTTTTGTTTAATAATTTATTTACAGCTTATTTGTAAACAATTCCCCACTGTATATATTTTTTTTCATCTCTTTAGAATATAAAATATATTCGTCGATTGTTGAAAAGATACGACACAAATATGGTGGAATAATTATTAAACGTACGTATATATAATGAAAAAAAAAAAGCGACGACAAGTGCATCAGGTGTACTATAAACATGAACTTTTTGCGTGTTAAAAGAATATTATAAGAATGCAACCCTCCACCCATTTGAATAATACATACATATGGCAGCGTGCCGTTGATGACGGTCAACAACGCTAAATGACACAAAGATGTTTTTTCCACAGAATAAAAAAAAAATAATAAAAAAAAAATAATAAAAAAAAAAAGGAAAATCTTTAATTGTTCCTATTCAACGGTGCACACAAGGTCATATAACACACGTGCTACAGTTATCATCAAAGTTACCATCTAAAGTTCCTAGAAACTTATTTCAACTCGTTCATACTACTCCACAAAGAGCATCGTTAAATTACCCAAGATTTTGAAATCAGGTGAATATAATTTTTCCTTCATCTAATAATGCACAGTCATGTAATGATTCATGTAATATCCACGTTATATACTGGTTGTTTATGTATAATTATTCATTTTTTCCCCCAACACTTCTAGTGTTATATAAGTTAATTTTTTTCTAGTCACCCTATGGCGAAAACAATAAGAAAAATAAATAATATTATATATTTCGTTGGGAAACGAACATTCTAACGTTTGCTCAAGCGTTAATTGTAAATATATAGTGCAGCTATTGCTCAGGAATGTAGCAGATATACTTCTGAGGATTAAATTAAGCCGCGAAACCTGGTATAAGGGGGACATTGAAGAAATATGGCCACCATATGTTCTCGTGACTTCTCTCGTCGCTATGTTTATTTCTATATGTTTTCTAGTAGTAGAAAACATTACACTCAAAGCTCGTACAGTCACGCCATTTTATACAACAATATGTTGCATATTATAGATGAATGTGAACAAAAATGTTATAGAATTTCACGATTGTTGTTAATAATTGGAGATTATCTATCGAAGAACGAGGAAGTTTAAAAACGCACTGTTTTACTCACCACACACAACTCGATCAAAGGGGCTCATCCAATCTGTAACGAATAAATTACATATAATAAAACAATATAAATATTAAATATAATATCACTGAGATAGAAATACTGGATAGCTGTGTTCAAACTGTTATGATGACAATCAGCAATGCAGGTGGTCAAGTATGAGTTAGGCCAATATAATTTATTGCTAGTCCGTAGAATATATTTGAAAATAAAATAGTTGCTGACATTAGCAATGGTTTAATAATATTCGCGACTGTATATATATGTTTAGCTAAAGAGTCGACTTGCATTGCGCAATTAGCATATCCGTGAGTCGTTAAAACTCAATCGAGATGCAGCCTTTTATAACTGTTCCAACTTACCGGTATTATACCTGCATTGCTCATTGTCATTATAAATATTTTATTGCTGTACACCGGGCCATTTTAATGGAGAGAAAAATTATTCTAGAAATCGTGCAAGATTGAAAAAAAATGATTATAGGAGAGAAAAAAGAAAAAAAAATAAGAAATGAAATAAAATAAATTGTGGTATGCAAAGAAAATAAATACATATATAAAATTATGATGGGCATATAAGCGAAAACTTTCCCTCTATATATAAATATATATATATTTCCATGCGAAACTAATAAGTCGTAAAAAGGAAATTACTACAAATTAATTCGATTCTACTGAAATATAATATGTGCTTTCTTATATTCCTACAACACTATTTCAAGTGAATTCACAATATCATCAAAATAAAATAGTAACTGACATAAAATTTTAAGATTCATTGAAATCCGGAAGTATCAAATGAATAATTTTCTTTCCTCGATATCTCATTATACACATGTCGATGTGATAATGCTACATGAAATAATCTTTATGGTTGTCATATCAATTGTAGAAATATTCAAAAGAGCACTGAGATGCATGCATGAAGATGATATAAAAAAGTGGCGACGGCCGGCGGCCAACTACATATCGTATTTTTCACGTCTGAAATTATATAGACAATCATAAAATTAATTGTAACATAAAATATTCTTATAATAAAAAACAATTGATTAATTACTGTTAAATTTCAGATTGCCTAGCTAATTTTTAATTGATTGAATATTCAAAAGCGAATAATGATACTAGGGCCGACGGGGGATAATTGCACATGCAGTAATGAAATAAAATTGGATCATTGCATGCTTGACCAAGTATTATACAATTAACGTACTCCAGTAAGACTCACCGGTGATGGACATCCAGGGATATCTTGGTATGTCCGGTATTCCCGGTTGTCCGGCGGTAGGTTGCTGGCAGGATGTGAGTGGATCAACGACAGACGCGGCCGCAGCTTGATGATAAAATTGAGCCGCCGCTGCCATCGATGCGGAAGCAGCTGAAACAGCTGACGATGTAGGTGCTGATGAAACAAGACCACCAGGCGTTGCGCCATTTTGATGATGGTGACTGAGGTTGTAGTTGACTATTGGATCTGTTGAGCTTGGTGCGACATTACCAGTAAGACTGGCTGTGTACCGACAGGATTTGTCACCGGTAGCAGCGTCAACAGCCGCTGCTGCTGCCAACGCTGCACTAGATGCCGAGCCAAAACCCGGCACCATAGATGATGAAGCGCCAAACGCCGCAGCAGCAACCGCCTGCTGTTGTTGATGATGATGATGAACCGCTGCAGCGGAAACGTAGGGATACATACTTGATGCTGTTCTTGCCGCCGGTGAAGTTGACGCTGAACTTCCCGAGTGTTGTGGACTTGATCCTGTAGGTGATGGTGAACTGTGGTGAGCGTAATTAACAGCAGCAGCAGCAACAGCCGCTGCCGAGAGGCTAGACTCTAAGCTGGCGGTAGAAGAACCGCCTGAGCAGGTCTGAACTGAGCTTGGATTGCCGCTTGCAAATAACTGTTGATGATGAAATTGTTGGTGATACTTAGGTAGCATACTATCGATTATGAACTTGGAACTCATCGCTGCATGAGCGATTCCAGTGCCTGGTGGGTATTCAACACCCGTAGTAGACATCCTCGAGTCCTGCCATCCTGCGGCACCTGTCCTTGTAGACTTATATATTTTCCTTATCTATTAATTTATTTATTAAATATTTTGGTGTTTTTATTCAATGACATACGCAACTGAGTTCGTGTCGCGAGATTGTTGGTATAATCCCCCTCCTGTCGGTACTTGTATCTGTTGACTGCGTGCGTGCCTCTCTCACCCTCCTCTTACCTCCCTCCCCTTAGATTCTCTTTATCGGATACTTTACTCACACTTTTATTACCACTTATGCAACCGGGCACATTACACTATGTCAAAAAGCGCGACGGGTTTTTTGAACGAGCTGTCAGTTGACGACTCGCAATAATAATCTCACAACATATTAAAATCTAACTACCGAACAATTACAAAATTCCACACCCAGTTTTTTCTTCGTCACGTCTCAATGTTGTTGTTGTTGACGTATGTTATTTTTTTCTGATTTATTATCACGTTTTCAATTGTGTTTTGTGTATTTGACCATCACACCATGCACAATTATGTCCAAATCACACAACACACAGTTCTCATCAACTAAATGTTGTCGTTAAAATATTATTATGACAATAAAAACAAGTTTAATGCGCGTATTAGTGAATTATTGACGCCCGGACCGCAAATGTCGTTGATTACCCCGCGGAAATATTGGGCAGCAGGGCGCGGGAGAACGGGAGATCACGGCCTGTCAGGTGTTAGAAGCCGTTTCTTGCGTACTTCTCGGATAGTCGACGAATCCTTTATGGGCCATGTATGAAGGTACTATAGCCCCCTATCCCGAACGCCGTGTACTACACCACGGCCAGCTAAATGTAACCCCTTACAATAATGGCGCCGCTTGTCTCTTGCACCCCCTCTCCAATGTACGGCACAGCTGGTAAACAGTGTGGACCAATCGGCGCGTGGCCTTACCAACCGGCAACCAATCGCGCGCACGCTAGGCGCGCCAAGATGAATGGGTTTCTACTGCTTCGCTTACTCACTCGCTCACACTCACCAATACCTTTAATCTTCCTTCATCGCACTCTCATGTGCTCTCACTCCCTGTCACTGCATTTATCCCTCTTTCGTTTGCTTTCATTCCTTCTCCCTTGCACAAACTTATTCGCGCCTCACTACAGTAACGCGCTCTCTTGCCTTCTCAGTTGCCGCCACCACTGGCACCGTTGCTGCTATTCCTGCTGGTGGCACACAGTGTGGCGCTGCTGGTTACTATAACCACTACTGAGAGATTCTCTATCATTCTCTTTACCATACACATACACTATGTATCCTCCTGACTCTGTTTCGCTCCCACTTTCGTCTCTGTTAGAAGTCTGGAGTGTTTTTACCCGCCGCTACAGCACAATATACTACACAGTTGTCCTCGGCACGTTGCTACGCCATGCGTTCTGTATTACTCTTGAAACGTCAAACTTTGGGTTATGATAGAGATGACGCTATTTAAGGAATGACTGAGAAGACCGCTGACACCCCTCCTTGTGTAGTTTCTATTTTATATTTCATATAATCAAATTAATTGCCTCATGAAACTGGCTATTAACCAGTTGGATACTTTAGAAATTAGAAAAATCACGTTAAATGCTGTATTAATAAAATTTCCTTGGATTATAATAATTTGTCACTTATCATTTGTGACCTTAAGAATTTGTTCATTGACAATCAAAATTAACTTGGAAAATTACTTTAGAATTTACCATTATTTTGCCACACTGTCAACCGCAGGTTTTTTTTTAGTTTTTTTTTCTGTCTTATTATATCTTTCTTCGTCTAATACTCTCGCCATAACATTAATCTTGAAGCTATTTCTCGCTCCTCTTGACGTATTTTTTTCTCCTCTCCAATATTCTACGAGGCCATACATTCTTCTCATAATTTTTTTCCCCTTACAAAATATTCTTCATACATAGAATGTATTCATCCAACGATTGCTTTTGTTCTCTCTATCTGCGAGATAGTCTATGTAACTCCACGTCTTCTTCTTCCAATCCACAGCTCTCTCTTCAACTTTTCATTCTCATTCTCCCCCCTATCCACACAGACACACACCCATACATACTTTGCGTCGATTTCTGTCAATGTGGATACGGCGCATGGGTATCTTTGACGTCTCTTCGCGTCTCCACTATATTCCCGTCTGCGCTCACTCAGATATCGTGTGCTCTCGTACTTTCCATCGAATTCGCTCCTCAACGTTGATCTTCCAAACGACTCTTGCAATGCCACATTATCCACGGAGTTTTGCCCATTGCTCCCACACTCATTTTTATCTTTCATCCCTTTTTTTCTTCTTTTATTTTTTTTTATTTTCTCATAGACCCGTTTATATATGTATATATTTTTTTTCTTGGATTTTGTTGAAAGAAATTTCGCGTGTCACTCAGACAAGAAAGTAATTCAACTTTTTTTTCTTGCTCAAACTGCACTATCTTTCCATTCATTATAATTGAGATAAACAGAAATAGAAAGAATTTTTTATTCAAATGGGAATAAGGTAAAAAGATTTTTGCACGGGAAGCATTTTCACTCTCGCATAGACTCGCTTCAGCTCCTGGAAAATGCTGAACCCGTCCTCATAGTCATTGAAGTATCGAGGAAAACTCTATAGCTATATAACCTCAAGTTTGCTTCCCCTACTCATTTGTCCGCCCCACCAAGCAGTGGTTCGTTGGCAGAGTAGTATAAAAAAAATACGAATGCCAGACAAGACAGTTAGAAAAAGAAAAGACGAAAGAGAACCAACGTGAAACCAAATTGAGGGAGGTGTTGGGTATTTGCTTGCTCAGGGTAGAGAAATATGGAAGTGAGTAAAAGGCTCTTTGTATCCTTCCTACCCATCCAGACACCATACTAGTTATTAATACTCACTTTTGCAAGCATTTTCAGATTATTCACCGAGACGTAACTCCATTTAAATAATTTAGCAATTTGATTAATATTTTTCATCGCGATACAAGTGAAGAATAAGTTTATTCTCATCTATTGCTTTTAATTTAATTTATTTTTTATGTCACTAAAATTTAATCGCGTGTCCTGATGTTGTCATCGTATCATTAATCCAGATAACAGTCAATCCAAATTAAAATAAAATCAAAATTATTTTCAACAGTACTGTAATTTTTCTCGCTTCAATTAAATTTTATTTTGAACAAAATAAATATTAGTACTTACCATACATTGCACTCACTGCTTAATCGGTATCTGAAACAAATAAAAATTTTATTCATATATATGTTAGAACGTTATCATTAGAATGTTCCATTAGCTCGTCAACGTTCGAATTGATACCAGCACTATTCATTATTATATTTTTTCTTTATTTTTATCGTTAATTTATAAACAAACAATATTAATTATTAAATAGCACATTATTAAAACACATATTTTACATGACACACTTGCATTAATGTATTTTATTATCCCCAAATCAATTATATTTATTGACTGGGGAATCATTTTCTGAGTGTTCAAGAAACCTAATTTCCACAAAAGCTCGTTTATACTTTTCCCTCCACATCACCCATATCGCTTTCACCTAAAGCATCATTCAGGTATTCAGCAAAGGGTCAGTAGCAAAAAATAAAAAGCTCTATGAAATATATACATGCGCATTCCCCAGGTATATTCTCCCAACGTCCTGTTCTATCTTAGTTTCTCACTGAGAACGAAAAATAGGGTGCGTGTACCACGAAAATCGAATGCCATCCCATAAGGAATTCACGAAGACGAATGTGGACTTTGTTATATACTCATGCTTAAACATATACTTGTGTTCGCCACTCAAGAAACTAGCTTCGTGACTTGTGATGGAAAAAGAGACCGCCTCTAAAAATCCACAACAACATGGCACCATATCGTATAACAAAAGAATTATTTCCTCTTTCCATCTTATACATATATATACTTTTTGTCAATTCTCTCACGCATGATCTATAATACCTGAAGATCAAGGTAAAAAAAGAAGAAGATACAAAGCAGTTTAGGAGATAAATAAAAGCTACATTACTGCTGCTCAATCCTCATAATAATAAAACCTGGTTTGCATACAATTAAATAAATTATAATTCTCTTGAAATATAATGCCAAATGAGATTACACCTTTGACAATTTATTATTAATCTTTCATGATAGTTTTATATATGTATACTCAAGTATATAGTACGTATCTCGTTTTCTGTCGTGTATTTGAAAATGTAGCGAAGCCATCTGGTCTCTACCGTGTAACGAGAGAAGGGAAAGATTATAAATGTGTATAAAGACTTGTAGATGTATCATGTATATGTGTATAATACATATATACTAGTGTTGCTGTGAGTACAAGTATGTGTTTGGTCGGTGATCGCGTGTCAGATAGAGCGTACTACGTGAAATCGTATAGAAGGAGGAGAAGGGTGCAATGCCCGAAGGAGTTCTTCATGATGGCGCTTACAGCCACCCATGTTGAGTGCATATATGCAATTTTCTTAAACGTGACACGGTAGAACAGTAACATGCATTGTTTTTGAGCATATAAAAATATTAATTCCATACACGTATATCAATTGTTGAAGCACACGTATCGCTTTGCTATTTATTATTCCAATCCCATATTGTTAGAATTAATTCAATTAATATTTATATTGTCATTGCTAGCTGTATAAAGTCATCCTTCAATATTTACATTTGTTAAACGATAGATATATACGATAATTTTTCACCTCTCATACTTGGATTTTTATCATCATAATGCTATAAATATACAAGCTACAATGAAACAATATAGCCAAATGTCGCAAGATCAAAGTCCAGATATAAACTGATAGCGTGTCGCAGTGTATTTCTTTCACTGCTGGAATTCTTGTTTGTGTCCAACTTTAGTCGCACGTGGTGGGTTCTCTTCAAAAACAAAAAAAACACCGATGCACCAGACGAAAGAGTATATAGAAAGTTTGAGATATGTATATAGTATATGAATACATGTGTGCGTGTGTGTGGACGAAATGAGAAATGGGCGGTGGTCAGTGGGATCCGATACACGATTATTCCAATAACTTTGGAAAGACGCCCTAAAAATCGAGAAGAACGAGAAAAAGACACCAGCGCGCCATCTTCATGAAGATAACAGAAACAGTCCCGACCCTCATCTCGCTGTCGTTACTTTGCTCTTTCATCTTTTCATTCTTTTTATTCTATTTTTTCTCTTCGCTCGTTGTTTTTTTTTTCCTCGTCATGACCCCTCGCGCTTTAGGTGTGTTCTTGTCTCCGATCAGTAAACGACGAGTTTTATGGTTAGCTCGAACACTTTTTGCAAAATATCGTTGGTGTGATATCGTTATTATCATTCTTCTATAACGGTTTTGTTACAAGTTAAAATTCAACTTTGTCCCTCTATGACTTGTTCCATCCCTTAAATACATATTTTTTATCGGATGAAAAATAAGTTCACCGATCTACTTTACCATTGTAAATTATTTACTGTTATGGTTAATAATAAACATGATGAATATGTGTACGTAAGAATAAGCCACATTCGTTATCGGATTGATCACCATTATTTATGATGATTGCAAAGTATGACAACGAAAAACACGAGTTTATTTACTTTATAATTGTATAATCGACGACTTTATAAATTAATGATTAAGTGATGGGACACTTATTCACGCATACAGTTAATTTTGAAAGTTAATTAATCTTTATCTGATGATAAAAAATTTATTTGATGAATATTAAATATAAATATACACATCTTACTTGTCCTATAAAAAAAAAAAACTTTATATCAAGTCTACATTATCGACTGGGACTCTAGTCTCAAATCGTAGAAATCTGCGCAAATACCTAACTTCGATATTCGCATGCTTTGTTGGTACTTTACCATCAACATCTTACCTGACATATATTATTAATATTTTATATATTATATTTATTTAAAAATGTTTATCTTCACTTAAATATTATTTTCATATTATATTATGAATAAGACAATAACTGTAGTATGTCAAATAATTCATAAATATTATGTTACTTGTGATAAGATAATAAAATATAAGAAAGTATTATCCATTTCGTTGCAAATTTTAAACATAAAAATTTTTTCATCATTTCTTCAGGTAAATTCTCACAATTCATTACTACTCAGTTAATCATCTCAACTGTTAATAAATATTAACGAATTGGTTTACCATTAAAGGCAAATTAATAGTATCCATATATACTAAAAACTATTATTGATAAAATTGTATCGGCCGAAATAAAAATTAATTATTTGAATGTAACTTTAAAAAGGGAATGAAGTAAAATTAGAATGTAAATAAAAAGTGAAATAATTAAATATAGCTCTCATGGCACATGTGACAACTCGTAAAGCACGATCGAAGGTTCAGGGAGTGACAATCCCGCGAGTGCCAGGCCACTTAACGGCATTGGCTGAACGGACTTGTGACTCGATGCGTTTTACTGCTGCTTTACGGCGGTTTATTGCGCCATCAAAACATAAAATGCCAGCGGGAAGTGTGCACGCGTGGGTACACCCCCACTTTGCTTTATCCATTGACATCGACTGGCAATTCCTAACATTGCAGCGGCAAAATCGTTCCATCACATATAGTTAAAACAACAAAAAAAAAATATTTATGTATGCATATTAAATCACATTTCCATGGCTGACTTTCTATTTTTAGAATAGAAAATTACATTTCCTAATAATTTATCGATAAATCTTTAATAATAAAAATATTATCGAACAAAAATAAAATTTGGGTAGCTTCCAATTTTTTTATTCAACATAAAAAAAATAAAATAAAATGCTGTAGCTGAGCAGTCTCGACAATGAGGCGGTGCACAGAGCAACACGCACAAGACTCAGGTTTCCCGCGGTAAATCAATAACGCCTCGTGCGAACTCGGTACGTGTCTGATGATTTATTTTTTCCCTGGAAATGTTTGTCTACACTTTATATAAAACATTAATCATAAAATAATTCTATAAAACATAAAGACAAACGTTTTGCAACGACATTAATATATTACTGTGATTAATTTAGTGAAAATTAAATAGAAATAAATACAATGGAGATAGGAGTATAGTACGATCAATATATTTTAGATGAAATTCAACCCCTGGCAAAAACAGTGGCGTCATCTAACGTGGGGCGCAATAACCACTACTATCATATGGATGAAATTCGGTGTCCTCCTACACCGACCGACCCACAACCTAAACAATTTCCCAACCCTCCCTTACCCCTAAACTGTGCGCGCAAAGCGAATCACATACAAAAAGCTCTGAGCAATACCTTCCGAGGTTGCTAGTTCTCCGAAATCACGCCAGAGTGATCCAAAATTTTGAGTATGATATCAAAAAATTGATGCACATTAATATTCAACTTCACATCATATAGATGAAATTTTAGAAAAAAAAAATTGATAATAAAGTGGTATTCAAAATTCATTTGTCATACTCCATAAATTATGGACTTCATAAATTAATTATTCAGTGGCTAAATGAAATTTTTTTTTCTATAGGTATTAAATAAATAATCATGATAAACATGAATAGATTATTTTACTATAATTAATTTTTTATACCTTGTGCAATAATTCATCGTCATTAATCAATGAGAAATAAAAATGAAAGATACGATAATTATTGTAGAATATTGGAATTTTTTAATGCCTTATAAAGTGTATGATTTATGAATTTCGTAGTATTGAAAAATAGTTATTTGTCGCGAAAATATTTCCAAACATAACGTGTGACATCTTTCGCAGTGATGGTGAAGCGACAGAGCGACTGGCACGCCATACGCCGCTCGATCAACAATGCAGTTTACGTTCTTACACTGACTGGAGTTTACTTCCATTTTCATAGTTCGTAAAACGACTATATGGAGCTCAATAAAAAAAATATTATGAGCTTTTTGTACAAGCAAAACCATCGACTAAGATTCCGTTAGTCTCTCTTTTATTTTTTATTTATTTTTACGTTCGGAATGAGTGTCGGACGCGAATCCAAGGCACGTGCCAACGATAATAATTCAACTTTAATCATTTCATACATTTTTATTGGGCTGTTACATGGTGTTTGAACTCAAAGAATGAATTTTTAAGTGGACTGTAAAAAAAAATATCTTCAGCACTGATTGGCATCTATATAAAAAAATTTTTTATCCTCATATAATATTAATCTACAGCTGAAAATAATTATTAATATAAATTTATTTTTTCTTCAATAAATATACAATTTTAATTGGCCAAAATATCTGAATTTAATCACTATAATATTTCCATTGCTATTTACAAATACAGCACGTTAAAGTAATTGCATTAACTATATTAGTTTCAAACAAATGCAAACTGAGATATTTTGAAATAATTATTATGCTAACAGGCACAGTCAAAACCAGTAACTCTGGCTGCAAGTATCTTATTCCTCTGTCTATTCTATGCATATATTCAAACATTAAATTCTTACATCTAACCACACAGACCACAGTCAAAAAAATAAATTAAATGCAACAAATTCTTCAGTACAATAATTGTCATTTAATTGCCAATAAACAGAAATAAAAATATTTATCCATATACAAGAGTTATACAAAAATCTTTTCTATATTAACCGCACAAACACACATATAAACGTAACATACATAAGAAACATGAATATATATTTTTGGTCGACCTACCACAATAAAAACGTGACGCGGTATGCATTTCAAAATGGCACCACGTTATAGCATTTAAGGTGATACTTACGATCTCATTATTTTCTAATAAAAGTGAACGATGAAACTCATTCAAAAAAAAATCGTTGTACGAAATGGACTTTTAAATCGAGGCATACGACAGTAAAATACTTGCCTGTCATCGTATGAGAACGTGACTACGTGAATGGTCGACAATAAAAAAAAATAAAAAATAAAAAAGCATCAAACTACCAGACAGATCTCGACATAGTTATATAGCACACAAACCAAGAGAATCAGGTAAAAGAGCAAGATGATCCAACCTTACATCCGTCGGGCAAAGTATTTGATAAGAATGAGAATCACTGGAATTTACGACAGTGACTGTTGAGGATGATCACTCACGATTGTCGTATAATGCACGGCCTTGTGTCGTAAACTGAGACACCACATATCGACAGAAAATGGTGATGGTCATTGGCCTAACCAATATATATATTTACTGTACTTGTCCCTCTCATCTTCACCCGGATAACGACGACGAGGTCATGCAACACACATGAGCATAGAATAATCTTGAGTATGTCACGAGGACATGACGAGTTGATGTGGTGAAATTATATGGGAGGTTAAAATGATGAAAGGACAATGCACCGAATAGCATGTATGTTTCCCACACAATATATAAGCTGGATATATTATTTACAGTCCATCAAATAGTCCGTGCTATACATGTATATATTGCAATAAACGTATATATTGATTACTCTATTATTTAATTATCTCCATCATCATTGTGAGCAGTGTTATGTCCATCATATTCTCCTTTGCTTCTACGTCCGTTCATTCGTGTCGTTAATAATTTAAGAAGCATGAAAACGTGTCAAGGTTATGATTACTTTGAAGATATTGTCCTTATAAAATTATATAGTGTGTATTAAATTCAATTCAGTGAACGTATAGTTGGTCACAATGAATAAACATGTTGATGTAAAATCATCATGGTCATTCATATACATATTTTATTAAGATAAAAAAATATATCCAAGGCATTTATATTCATTCAATTCATGATATTTCTTTATACTTTTTTTTTTAAGTAATGAATATAAAAACCAATAGTGCAATATATATATTTTTTTCGTTCTATTGTAACAGAATGAATGGAGCACAAAGTATGTAGGAAAATTGTAGGGGGTTGGGCGTGGTGGCTTGCGAACCAACTACCCCACTTCGTCTCCCTTACTCTTTTATCTCCCTATATACTCCACTCAACGTGGAACTTTCGTTCCACGACACGGTTGGTCGATACTTCGGGCACTGCATGGCCGCGCGACGGCGTCGCGACGCTTGGAATTCACAGCGTCATGGCTGCTCATATATATAATAGATATATAATGTATATTATACATAGGAATATAAATTAGCTGGAAGTTTGGCCGTCCGACAGCCCTGACCGTGTCCACTAAATACGTCGAATAGTGAGTATGAATGTACTAAATATAGTTTGTGTTGATGAACTTTTTAAATTGCATGGAGTATATTATGAATTTAATTAATACACTTTTGATGTAATATTATAAGGATTATTAATATTGGAGAGGAGCAAGCAATATTATTAAGGGATATGGCAAGTGTAAATTGGCATATTGCGTTGTGTCACAAGTAATAAATCACGTTGGTATGTGTATAGTGGTGCATGGAATAACAGACATCATGAGATAAACGCGCGCGAGCGAAAACTCTTCGACTGAAAGACGAAGGGAAAAGCAAGACAGAAGGAGGAGTCAAGTTGTTTATTTGATGGCGCTATAAAAGGCCTCTTTACGTTTATCTCTCGTTTAAAACGCTCCCATAAAACCACGGACTGCACACACAAACCATCAAATACACATAAATCATCTCGCGGAATGGGCACGCGGACTCGTATATACACCCTTTATCTCCCACCTATTTTTTTTTCTTCTATTTTTTTTTTCCGTCAACCTGTCTCTTTCAAACATTTCTCATAATCGTGTGACCACACGTCCCAACCAGATTTATCAAAAAATTTCACGCGTCTCCTTCAGTCATGTCCACAAAACACTGAATCGTCAAAACACTGTCTGAGTAAAATTTTAAACGAATATGTAAAATGTGCTTTTGACCTTGTACAATAACCCTTCTTATATCGTGGAATTTTTAACGCTTTACTGGCTATCGCGTTTTTCAGGTAAAAAAAAATGAGTTAAACAACTGCCATGACCTTGGTCAATCGATTGTCGTAAAGCCGCTCAAGTTTTTAAGTAAAATGCGCAATATACACGTTTTTATATTAGGCAGCAGTGAGGACAGAAAAGAAAAAATAAAAAGAATTTAGGCATTGATATGACCTTGCATCAACCCTTCGCCTTACGTTGTTTGTACGCGGGCGCACGCGGCCTTGGGATCAACCCTTACCTCGACAACTCGAGCGTACGTCTTAAGAGCTGGAAAAATAGTAGTGGTTTTTAGCAGCAGAGCATGTTGAAAGTAACAAGGTGGGAGGAATTTTTTTTTCTTACTCGTGAATATAAGACTCAAAATGCTGGGAGGAACAAAGTGGGATATAATATTATGAATTTATTTGTTAAATTATTCGCATTGGGGATAGAGCGCGCACGTATTTGTATGTATATATCCAGCTCTTGTGTCAGGATTAAATTGGACGCAAACGAAATTTATCTCAATACTTGTTCCTTCGTGTTTTTTTTT
>JAQQBS010001423.1:8141651-8162433 GCA_030347275.1 Microctonus aethiopoides
AAAAAAAAAAAAAAAAATATACGTATTTCTAATGCGAAAATATTCTTCAATTAATTCAACTTAATTATTTAACTTATTAGTCATTTATTATTTACTAAATGTATTTGATTATATTTGATTATAAATTTATAATAGAAGTTAATAATGATATTAAATTGAGCGTATAATTAGTCAAGTTTATATGCTTGAACACATACATAAAATTTTAGCAACAGATGGAAAAAGTTTGTGCGCCATCGTTATTTCTGAAAAGTATATATCGCCTGATCGTTTGAGAATTTACCATCGTTTTTAGTATAAGAAATTACCTCAGGCACGCAATTTTCCACTAAGAAAGATCGAGAGAGAGTCAAAAGTCGTTTGGTAATCGTACATACTTCATGCAAGTATAAAACCTATAACTATATAGATAGGTTAGCGCGTTGCGTTTAACGACTAAACTTTGGAATGACTTTTAGAAATCACGTGGATCGGTAGGTACATAGAATGGCTAAAGTTGGTTCGTTTTGGATTGACAGATAAGCTCCTTGAAAAAACAAAAAACAAAAAAAAAAATACAAAAGTATTTTTTTTCTTGCAAATTTTCAGATTAACGACACTTCGAAATTACAACTTGAAAGTTAAAAAATAATTAAGAAATATCTTCTAAATTATAACAAAAATTACCACGAGCATATGGCATAGAGAAATATTTCTCTATACGCCTGTAAAAAAATCTTCTGCTTCCGTGTGTCCTGCAGTGAGAGGGTTTATACATCTAAGTGTCCTTCACCATCATCGCTACTGGTAATATTCGAAGGGTTGTATAAATGCGAATGCAATATTTGTATTTTTTTTACTCGTATCTAGTCAGGTAGTAAGGTAATAAATAAAAGAAAGGAAGAAAGAAACAAAAAAAAAAGGAGTGGATAGTAAATTCGTTGCCGGAAGTTTTTATGGTAAAGTATAGAGACTCGAGGACGGGCTAAATGTGGCTCTTATATGAAGAACCTTGGTATGTCATAAAGGGGTAATCAGCTCTACGACTATTAGACCTTGACTGTAATGCTCTTTACCCTCGCATAGACCTCGCTTGTGACTATACCAAAAGCATTCTACTCATTCCCACAAGGTTATATATCCTATATCACGCTTCTCTCATCTTACTTCACTCGTTCTCTATCTTTCTATCTCCATCTCACCTCTTCTTTATGTTCTCGCTATTATGTACGGTCAGAAAGCTGTCATTCTGTCGTTGAAGTTTGTCTATGAAGCAACGTCTCGTCGCCTACGCGATTGTCACAAACTCAACAGTCCCACACGATTCATTCAATTTAATATTCAAGCGCATGTGCGTGCGGGTATATTCATTAAAAAAATGTCTGGAGTACTATGGTGTGTGTTGGTGGATAAATTTGCGATGCAACGGTGTGTCAGTGAAAAAAATAAATAAATATATAATGGTGGTGGTATTTATTTTTCATTCCTGGTGAATCAAGTGTGAGATAATTCAAGTGGAAAAATGGCAATGGCAAGTGTAAATGCGGTAGGTCAAATCAATAATCAATTCAATGACTACGTGAGTTTCTCCATTCGGTGATAGTTGAGGCAGCAGTGGTGGTGGCGATGGCTGTTGTGATGGTGACAACAGTCTGGTGGCCATTTTGAATCTCCACTTATATTGCCAGGCTCTTGATGTCGTGTATATATATATTATTTTCATTCAGTATAATAAACATCACTCCAAAACGATTCCAATGAACTTGAATTATTATTTTATTTTTATAATTTCTTTTTATTTGTGTTTTACATTTTGTTTTTTGTTAATTCTTTTACATTTTTTTTTATATATTCATCTCTGTAACCTCATGATTCAACTTTATTACCTGACAATTTCCGTTATTGTCACCTCATAAAAGAGAATTTCAGTAGTCATAAACACAAAATGCTCTTCAAATACTTCATTCTCGAGACTGTATAATAAATTTTTCACATGTTTCTGTTATTTTTATTATATTTTTTATTTGACACAAGAAATATTTTAAATTGCTCAATTCACTGGACTCAAAGAGGTCATAAAATATATTTTATTTAGTATTTCTTTATTCGTTTATTATTCTTTAATAATGAAAACGATGCTCATAAACAATATCAATGTTGTTTGAACGGTATTTAAATATGTTCAAATAAAAAAAATAATATAGTAATAGAATGCACAAGACTTTCTCACACGAATAGTTCACAATCCGTCGCATCTCGGCGCCATGACGAAACGGTGTAAATAGTACTGGCATCAGTAAATATTAAATATTATGTTTATTAATAAATATTCAATTGCTTAATTGGAAACGATTGAAACGATTTGAAATTTCTAGTCAGTTTATTCGCGATAAAATCCATTTTGAATCATTTAATGTTGATTGATAATAATTGTCCTCATATCCATCGACAATGATCATTACATTTGCAATCACAACTGCCATTAATAAACATTAGCTGATTTATTATTTAAGCTAAATATAGTCATTAAGATATGAATAAAATATGTCTATCACAGAATTTACATTTTACATCAAATGCCAATTTAATTTAAATTAATCCACAATCACTAATAGATATCCACGAAATTTCAATTAAGAAAATGAGAAATCTCTATTTTAAATATTTATCGAAATCGCCATAAGCATAAACCCGAACTCAAATTGCTTGAAAATTCTGCGCAATGTCATGACTATTTTAATTGAAAAGATAACTTTAGCCGGTTTATATTAGACACAAGTTTCAATTAATAAAAAAAAAATAATGCTCAATCGTGTATAATATATATAATATTATCATCTGACTGGCGCAAAAGCCGAGATTTAATGTGTCATGGTTATAAAGTATAATAAGTGATACTTGAAAGTAGTGCACAGTCGTGTTGCATAATTTAAGAGTTCATTGGGATTTTACTTGCTATATTCTTTCACTAACATGACCGCGTCGCGACACCCGTCATTAAAATTAACTTTAATATTGAAATAAACATTATAATAATCTTACTAATATGTATGCAACAAAAAATAAATACTTATTGAAATTATTTTTGGTATATAATCAAACGAAAAGCGCGTTAAAATAAATGTAAATTGATGGTAATATAAAATATAATAATTTTGATTAATAGTTTGTTGTAAGTATGTAAGTTGTTTAACGCTCGTTGAACAAAGTTTTAATGGGTTGTACGGAAGCAAACAAAGTGCTATATGGTTGTGCTTCTGGTTGCGTGCTATTCGTTAGATTAAGTCTATTTTAAAGATTAGAAAAATATGTTTTACACGATAAAAAATTATTTCTACAAAATTCAAAATAATTTCCGCAATTGTTTATATAATATTAACTCTTATCCGCCATTTTCATCCGCCAACATATACTCGATGCTTAAAAAAAATATATCTTATATATATCTTTGATTTATTTTTTATATAAATTTTTTTATTTATTTTTCATTTTTTGGTTGTCTCCAAAATCTTGGCAGCTGAGTGCACAAACTCCATTACTTTCGTTCATTGCTCCATCAACATTTTATACCTTCAATGACTAAGACACTATGTAAAAATATATATATATATATATATATATATATATGCTCAACTTTTTACTTTTTTTTATCATTTGTTATTTTTTTTTATCCTCACTTTAAATAACTGTAACTGCATTGCAAACGCGTTGTATGACAGTAATTTCCATAAATTTTTCGATGCACTAATCCCCTATCATAAAAATTTTTATCCACTCGAGACAAATAAAAAAAATATATATAATAAATAAATAAATAAAATGAATAAAAATACAAATGCGTGTTTGGCTCGAATAATATGAAGTTCGTCGCAACGATAAAAGCTCTCCAGTGATTATAGCCAGCATGTAAAACAGAAGCGGGCTAAAATACACTAAATGAAGTGTGTATCTTCATCTTGAAGCAAACTCATAAACACGCTTGTGTCCACACACACACGCACACACACACAAACATAAATAAAAATTACACGCATACCACAGTGCTACTACAATTTTTATTATTACTATTATTAGATTATGAGAACGGTTGGAACATGATTGCAGCAACTTTACTTGGCTTTAGCAGCGCCATACTGGATCAACAAAATGATGTGGTCCACGCCCCCAACACACAATTTCACTTCTTTTATCCTTCACATCGTATAATACTCAAAGCAAAATCGATTATAACGACAGAAAAAAAATATTTTCTAATCGATAAACCCACTATTTATTTAGACGACATCATATAATAATTTAACAGAACAGTATTACTAATATCGCTGAATTTTTCCTATCATATTAAGAGGCTATAGCTGCGTCATCATCATCTAGCGCTATACCTATTTCTATGATGAGAGGCAGGACTTTGCGGTCGACCACCCCAAAACTCTTGAGCTCAACGCAATTTAGGATAGGCTCAACACGATTCTCGCATCGTATTATTATTATATTACGTGAGAGTGTAGAAGTTCATCGTAAATAACGTTAAAGCAATTAGTGCGCGGCGACAGACTCTGACAGAGGGTGTTTATACTCGCTGTTACGTCGAATTTGATTGGCGTATACACATGTATATATAATAGAAATTTTGCTTTTACCATATACACACACTATTCACACATGCACTTCGAATACAAAATCCGCACATCCAATAATTACGAGTCTAGGATATATTTTGCGAGGGGGCCTTTACAAATGCGCCCTTATTGGCGGAGTCAGTGAATTAATATCCAAAAACCGCCCACAAGGGAAATATCGTACGATAATTATTGAGTAGGGTTTTATTTATTTATTTTTTTCTGAAAAAGGAAAAAATAAAATTATTTTTATTGATATTACCATCGGCCTCATAACAATATTTTACGTGGGTTAATATCAAATTTATCATGAATATACGATTTAATGGAAATTCACCTATTAATAATTTATCTAGATATTTTTATATATAATATTGAAGTACAAAAAAAAATTTTTTTTATAGAAATTATTTCATAGACGAAAAAAAATATATTTATATTGGTATATTAATATTTTAACGATGCACAGTTGGAGGGTACATTGCAATGGGGTAAAATATCTTTGGTATGCATTTATAACGTTGAATTCCAACGTCATTTATAGCTGCTCACAATTTCCTAAGTGTTTAACACACATACATGGAGCATATCGTGGCAATGACGTCATCTAATGAATCGTGCATTAATATAATATTTATAGCACACTCCCGCACGTCTTTTCCATCGCCTTATACACTCTATTTACTACCTATAGGTATATACATACTTGTATATAGCGAACTTCACTCCTAGAGCAACTTATCGAGTATATATTCCCCCTCACTAAGGTTCTGTTCTCTTTGCGCCTCTCGTTGTGTCCCATCGAGTTGCTCGTAAAATCCCAAACAACCAAACCGATAAATTTAGAAAGCCATTTGCTGGGTTTCTGCAAATTAGAGGAAACGCCGGCTGAATATATATTCTCGCGAGGTTTACTCCTATTTAAAATCATCGAGTTTGTGTTGAAGATCAAAATCTTTACCGATTCAACAGGACATTTATAGCACTGAGAGATCAATGAATATCATATATAAACATACAGAGAATACTATACACTGACATGTGCCAACAAATAGAAATTAAATACTTTGACATATGTAAAATCAGATAAAATATTTATTATCTAATAATTTTTTTGGTATGATTTAATTGTCAATAATAGATATTTTTAATATGTAAAATATAATCAAGAAAATATTTATTTGACGATGCTGTGGATGATAATGAAACACCCTTTGTAACAAAATATATACCTTCGTGTCTCGTTTAAGCGCTCGTCACATCTTTCTAGAATTTTCATACACTGTCGAATTTGAATGTCCGTCTAATGTCAATGAATATAAAGTTTGCACGATTATATCCATGTAGTACAAGATAAGTGCCAATGTACACGCACGCGCTCACTTTCCCCACTGCAGTGAATTTTTTCAAGCTATTTTATTTTATTTTATTTTATTTTATTTTATTAATTTGTTTATTCATATTTTATTCAGCTGGGACTGCAAACAAACAGGCCCCAGGATCATATATCGATATAAATAAAGACCAGGATAAAGAGTATATGTATACAAATATTCAGACATATATATGTGTAACGCAAATTCATTTTTTTTATACTACATATTCACATATATAAATTTATTAACATTTATATATATAAATAAATGTATATATACATATGTATATTTATTTTCTACTCTTTCTTATAAGCCTTCACTCTGAGTTCTCGCCGACGCGGGCGCGCCATGACGCTCTCCCTTAAATCTCGTAACTTAACGAAATAACGACGACACATTCGCGTCCATTTTGCAAACGACATTGGGGGCACTGCGTTAAAAAAATAAATAAATAAATAAATGTATACATGTGTAAAGGCAACGCCTTGAGAAAATAAAGAGAAGGTGAAGTCATGGTGATGGTATGGCAGTGGGAAAGAGTACGTTGTATATAAGAGGAATAAAGAAGGGTTGGCAGAGAGGAAGAAAATAAAAAGGAATAACTGTGCAAGGAGTGAAGGAGGAACCAGAGGATGAAACAGGCGGAGAGAGTGAGGCAATGCAAAAGTTTTGCTCGTAAAGCGAATGAAGTAAAGAAAAAAAAAATAAAGTAAAATAAAATTACAGTGAGAAATTCAGGCGTCGATGAGACAGTGTTCTCATTTTGTACTCTTGTGTATATTGTCCTTGCTTCTCAAGTGTGTCACAGGGGGTTGTTTTATATACGTGTGTATATATATCTTCATCGTTATACTGAAACGAAAAACGTTTGGACAACGCTGTAGAATACAGTAGAATGAAAAGTAATGAAAAAAAAAAAAAAAAAAAAAAAAAAAAAAAAAAAAAAAAAAAAAACATTTAGAAAAAGAAATGAATGAAAAAGAGAAAAGAATTGCGGGGGTTGGTCGTTGACCAATGCAATACTGGATAAAATGCTAGAAATGAAAGAAAAGTAATACTATAGTAGTCTTTATTAGCTTCCCTCGTAATGACGGCATTCTTTTTACTCGTCTATTTTCATCCCGTTTTTTATCTTTTATAAAAACAAGTATACTTTGTTGTTGGATAACGAAACGCTTCTGAGGTTTTTTTTTATCATGAAGGAAAAAATGAATAAAAATAAAAGACGACGATTGGAAGAACAAAGAAGTGTTTGTCACCACTTTAAAATGTATATATATGAACGGAAGAAAAGTGGGCGTGAGATATGGGAAAATATGACGGAAATATCGAGAAGTTGAAGGTCTTTTTGGATGTTTGAGGTTATCCACACGCGCAAGATTAAACAAAGAAACAAAGTTACAAAAGCGGCGGGTGTATATACGTCGCATGCTGGAGCGTGTGCATGTTTTGGCGAGGTAAACCGAAGTACTCGCGGCGCTATGTGAAGTAGTTTATTCTTCGTTTTATGCTATGTATATACTTATGAGAATATATTTGTGTACATATATATCTATAAACTATACATGCGTCTCTATAAGAAAGTGAGAGGGTGGTCTGAATATAAAGTGAAGGTGAAATGAGCTGGGCAACGGTGGCGTTCGCGAAATATATACATACTAGGTATATGCTCGATACACTGCAGAATATAGCATTTTATCTTGAGACACTCTCCTGCCACCATTTTTATTTTACATTTTTTTTTTTTTATACTTTCCTGCAAGAACATACAACACTAAGCATATGATTTGTATTATCAAAGAATGTAAAATAATATATTTATATATTTTCAAAGATGAATATCGATTTAATGATTAAGTATATTTTTTTCATAATAAATTAATGAGTTTTAAATATAAAATTATATCTACTTTATCACATTTTTATTTTTTATAGTAGTGTATGGGAGGGGTGAACTAAATTAATATGAAATTCAACATTGAGGGTGTTTATTTACGAGATTAATTTAAAGATATCAGTGTATTTATAAGTTGGTTCAACATCATTGGGGTGTAGGAATGAAAAAGGTAAATGGCAGTTTGTGTATATGTGTATGTGTGTATATGTGTGTGTTGGTATAGTAGGGCTGTGCATGTAACTGTATAGTCATTGCAAAGTCTACCCACGACAAAAAGGGGTGGTCTATCGGGGGCACAGGGTGCTTTAAATGGAACGCAATTTTCAACTTTTGCCATCGCCAGTCGACGATGGAAAATTGAGAATCCCAATATATACGTATATATAAAGTGGACTAAACGGCAAAAGCTAAACCCCTTTCACCCCTTTTTTCCTCAGAAAGTTTCTCTTGCGCGCAATTGGAATGCTACTTTCAACATTTCACCCATTCCCGCACAATATTTCGCACGACTTCAAAAAAAAAAATAATAAAAAATAGATATCTAACTTTCTCGTTTTTCTATCCACAGTACATATTTTAACTTTATACACAAATGAAAATTAGATATAACATAATAATTCAAATACTATTAATGAACAAAAAAAAAAAAAAAAGAATTAATATTCACAATTCTATTTAATAATTTATTTAAATTTATTTATCAATTTCCCAATTGTCTAAATTCAATCTAGCTGTTGTCATGATCTACCCAAAAATATACGTAAACAAATAACTGAAATACATATATATATGTATACGGTGTTAATTGAACAAACGATAATAAGCGATAAATGAAAGTGTGTGCGCTCATCATGATTAATGAGGCACTGGGACATTTAACGACTTTGAAAACGAGGAAGCCATGTCTAAAATTTATTACGACTGTGATGGTTCGCGGCACCACCTCTTTGGTTATAGTCAGGGACATACACTTATGTGCTCTAACTCAAGAAAATAAATTACAAATGACAAATAGGATTATTAATCACACTTTCTATTTCTATATATCACTTTTCGTTGTTTTTATTTGGGAATAAGAAATATAATTAACTAATTCGTCCAGAATTTTGAGCGTGTAAAGACGTTTAAAATATATTCTACAGCATGCACTTGGTGCCATTTGCTTGAAAACATTGTGAAATGTCAGTATAGACTATAGAGCATTGGTGAATACGTATTTTGTCAGGAAATGGAGCGAGTTGCGGTCGTAAAAGTGACTATCTCACAGACGCGATAACGAACGATACTGTTAGAAACAACCATGACTATTCATAGCTATGACCAAATTGGATTTCGGAGAATTGTTTAGGTATCATATACACAGAACGCAAAAGAGTGAAAGGGAGAAAGAGCCATTTTCTTCCATCCGGTGATGTGACAATAGCTACTGCGCGTTAAATAATTCTTGTAGCAATAGTTCCAACAATATATAAATCAAAGTATCACATACATTTTTTTCTTTGTGTAATAAATACATAGAAATAATTGTTCCATCTATGTTTAATTCATAAATAAATTGAATAATAAATATAAAGAATAATTTTTATGTACGTGTAATTTTAATTCTATAAACTGCTGTATATTATTAGCTGTTTTATTTTTTGCAGTAAATTGATATTTGATCCTTAAGATAATATAATTAAATTTATAAACTCTCTAGAGGATAAAAATAAATAAATCGATAAATATATTATTTGGAGTCAGACAGAAGAACATAATTATTCTCGACGGCAGTTGGCCACTTTACCAAGATCTCAGATTCTGTAGTAAAACACGTTTTATGTTTGTATGTATGTATATATGATGAGAATAGTGCAATGAAAGTCATCATAACTGGCGCTATAATTGCAATTTTGTCAGATCCTTCGAAATGTTTAGGAGCGTGACAAAATTGCAAGATAAAACATTATACTTCAACCCCAAATATAACGAAAATTTTCTCATTTTTCATGCATTTATTTTCTGTATCATCGTTTATAATCTTAATTTATTATTTTTTTTTTTTTCCTATTGAGATCGAGCGCAAAAGAATATATGTAAATTAGCAGCGAGCGAGGATACCGCAGTCTGTAAATTCCCGCGCATCACTCGAGGGGAAATGATTATGGACGATGCGAAAAAGGGGAGAACACATACAAAACGTAATCCTTACTCTCCACGAGATTGTGGGCGGCCAAAAATGAATCGACTGAAGATAGAGATACAGATAAAAATGAAAGAAATAGAAAAATAAATAAATAAATAAAAATGATGTGGAAAAAAATAAAAAGGAGGCAGGAAAGAAATATACGACAGGGTGGAGTTTAATATCTACTGATGCATTTCTGCAGATTATGAATTTAAAAATAAAAAACAATTTGTAAAATCTTAATTTACAAAACGCCAATAGAGAAAATAAAAAAATATATTTTCAGTTCAACCAAAATTATGTGTGAAAGCGGTAAAAATTTTACGAGTACACAAAAAGTATGTGTGTATACATATAATAATAAGAGGAAGTAAAAGAGAAGAAAAAAATTGTCCGATAATTGCTCTCAACGTGGCAAAAGCATGATGGCGGAGTTGAGGCGGGGCTCCCTCCCTTTGGACTCTGTTTCAGAACGCAATATTGTGGTATAGCATGAGAGAAAAAAATCCAAACAGGTATATACACACATATCTATATAAAATTATATACATGAAAGAAATGATGGCAGACACCAGGAATATATAGCGTGGAAAAAAGGAGAAAAATTAAATGCGGAGGTGGATAATACGTGCAGCACACTGCAATCGTTCCTCGATTGGGCGGCTTACGAACTGAAATATATAGTATATATATTCCTCTTCCACCTACCAATTCTCCGTCAGAACGTTCCGGTTTAATTAAAAAGCTTCACCAGTGCACTACCAGAAAATTTCCTGATCTTTATAAATGATGAATAAAAAAATTTCGTTCATCTCTTCTTTATCATTTTCTTTCTTCATCAAGTAATTCGCAGGGTTAACAACAAATTTCACATGCTGAAGAAAAAAATCATCCACTATTTATATATATAAAATATATGTATATATTATATGATGTAAAAAAAAGGGGGAAAAAATAGAGCAATGTAGACATTGTGAAAATAAAGTTGAATCTATGAGTGTCGAGGGATATACCATCATACAAGATGTAACCAAGTGCACCTTCGCGTATTGTGTATGTACATATTTTTCCCTCAACACTTTTGTGTATCTAGATTCTCCTGTCTTGTGTCCCTAGAGCACATATTGAAGGTTAGAACAAAAGATGGTGAGTGAGAGAGTGTGCAAAAGACTACTATATCGCCTTCTATTCGTTCATATGAAACTGTCAAGAGATAAAACCGAATGAGTTTGAGAGACGGAAGAATATAATGTGTGGAATTTTCGTGGATATATATTGAAGTGATATATGCCCATAAGTATTTGTTATAAAATAATACAATAATAAAACAGATATCACAAGCCAACTATAAATGATGGAACAATATCTGTTCATTTTTATCGGTAATATAATATTTATTCCAATAATATTATTATACTCGATTTGTTCTAAAATTTTATTTTTTTTTTCATTTGTTTACTTCACTATAGTGAAGTTCATTATATTCATAATAGTGAAATGTTCATTATACTCTCACTGAGCCAATTATCCTTGAACACTTCATGAACTGGAAAAATTCAAGTGACAACAAACCATGCATGAAATGAATAATTGCAGATTACATTTGTAAAATGGCACATTCAATTATTCACAATGTATAAAATATAAAAATAATTAAAACTGCAAAGATGAGTTGATGAAACAAACGAGAAAAATATTAAAAGAAAGTGTGGTGTGTATGAAAACCGGATACAACGTCACGAAATAAGATATTATAATCTGACGACCGGTCATAAATATTATTGCGGTGACGCTGTATTACCCGCGCTCGTAAAGACATGGAACGTGTTGTCGGGGAAGTATTCAACCCCGCGCCCTCCCAATGCCAACGGTCAGAAAATGAGCGGAGGAGTAAAAGAGACAGTAATAGAAGGACAGAATGAGAAAATGAACTGTACGGTTATATAGTTGCTTTAACGCACAACCTCAGACTGTCGCAGAGACATTTTAGGAAGCCGCGCGCCGCTTATTACTCTCATAAATATCATTGATACCAGAGCGTTCATGCACTGGTAATCATACAGAAACATCGCACAAAATACTTACCTACGATCCACACCACAGAGAGATAATTATTTTAAATCCTAAATAAGATAAGAATTACAGAAAGAAAAAATAATAAAAATATCAAATGTGAATATTTTACGAGAGTGAAAATAAAATAATAATATCTCTACTCCAATAATTTCTTCACTTTACTACTTTACTCTACAAAAAACTATATTCATACTTTAATTCTATGTTAATTCATAATTATAATATTAAAACTAAATTTCAACCGTCTATCAATTTTTTTTTCCGATTGGAAGAGAAGATCAAAACTCAACCAATTACAATTCTCAATTTTATACACCTGGAGTATGAATACAACCAATTGTAGTAGAGAATACATGCACATATTTATACATACATTACATATATACCATCAAGTAACGTCGCACGTCCTTTTATTGAACGTTTATATAAATATATGTATATACCAAAAACATGCGCACATATACATACTGTGTATATTGCGCATAGAGCTGCAACTACAATGGCGCATAGTCTTTTTTTTTCTTGCCTATATGCGCTATATCCCATGGTGAAATGAGACTGCGGCTGCAGAACCATGTTGGTCCCCTGCTTGCATCTATTTTTTTCTCTCATCTCCCCCTCCTCACTGTCCGCCATACATATATACATCAATAGACACTCACACATGAGTGTATAGTCCCCACCGCGATTCCCAACACATCGCTTTGCCCTCTCTCCTACTCTGCGCATCATTTGAAATTCTCTATCTTCCTTGAATTTGCCGCACGCGCGACTGCCATCTCGCTCACGCGCACATCGCATCGGTAGAATACATATTTTACAGACATTCATGATGGCCGCCGCGCATCTGTGCGAACCAGTCTCATACCGCCAGCAAACTCCCCCCCTCTTTTATAGAACGTGGGCTTTCAAGCAATCTCCTCTCTTACTCTCTCTTCTTCATTACAATATATATATTTGGCTGGCTCTATTCCCCGGTTTTACCCTTTGCCTTCAACAGCCACCAGGGCCCACTGGTGATGGCGATGGTGCATATAATGTCAGTAGATATATAGCTATCTATTACATATATATTTAAATATAAAAAACAAAAATAAAACAATTGGTGTGAAATGTATAAAATAGTAATAGAAATTATTTATAAAATAAAAAATTAATTGGTCGGTCGGCCGAGTGGGAAGGCGAAAAGTCTACCACGCGGACGGCTCGGGTTCGAATCCCGACAGAGCGCAGTGTTTTTTCGGAAGAAAAATATTAGCCTCGTTGGATCAATCTATCTAATTCTGAAAAAGCACCGATTATAGAGCTGACTTGGTGGCAGTTCTGTGAAGCGGGAGGTCAGCTTACTATAGTTCCCCACAATCGAGTGCGAATGCGAGTACTTCTAATATAAAGTCGGCTGCAGCCGCTGAAAGAGGATTTAAGTTGGGTAAAAGAGACAAAGTGACATAAGGAGAGATGTAAAGGACTCGCAAGAGTCATATATATCTATAAAAAAATTACTCTATAAAATAAAAAATTGAGAGTTATAATACAAATTATTTTATTCTTTCATTTATAACAATACTCTCTTTACTTTTGCTCGCACTCAACAGAGATTATATTTTGAGGTCAGAGTGTATATATGTATAGATATCTACGTGCACAATGCAGCCAAAATTACTCGCGCATAATTACATAATGAGAGTCCAAGCTGCAGCTGCGAACAAATCCCCTCGGGCATGTAATAAGTGTGTATACATGTACATTTTGACTTTGATGTGTATGCGCATACTGCGAACCTACAACGTGTACCTATATACATATGAATGTAATATTATACTTGGTACACAAGCGTGTTCTTGACGGGTATGCAACAGTTATTATAATAATTATCAAAGCCATTCTGTATAGCTATTGTGGCCATTACCATGATGGGTAAAAGCGTGACGTTATGAAGGACGAAAAACAACTGACGTTGCAGCATACACTGTGTATACGATGGAATATGAATCTACTTGAAGGTACTTTTGTTGTGCGCAATGCACCGCTTGTGAGTCTTAACGATTGTATGTATGTATGTATATATGTAGCCGTGGATGTTATACGTGCGAATTTTATTATCTAAATTATTATAGGCCAGCATGAGATAGAGAAAGAAAATCTGTGTGCTCTCGTGAATTATACAGAGAGAATATGCTTACGCTATTGTGTCACTCAACTAATCCATGATTTAAACAAAAGATTTATATATATTTATATGTATAAAAATATGTAAATTTTTAAACTAAAAAGAGAAGTAAAAATGGTAGATAATATATATAACATGGCTCTCAAAGTCGTTTTTCAGATTGTGTTCAAGGGATTTTCATTTCCATGAAAATTCCAAGTTGTTGCTAAGTCTCCTGTAATTCCTTCGGGTAATGAGGCAGTTCAAGCAAGACAAGAAATTTTCTTGAATATTTTTTTACCTCTTCTTTCACCATATACGACAATGTATATGTATACAAACAGTGTACAGAGCCTTGGAGTATAGACTTTTAAACATTTTAAAGCTTTAGTTAAATACATGAAGGAGTTTTTGTAAAATTAACGAATTTTTGGTGTTGGAAGTTGCGAGCCAGAGATATATATTTTTTTTTAAACGGGACATTTAGTTGCGTATGGACCCTTTTTTTATTGCCGCGCTATGCAGTTTAAAAAAATGTCTCTCTAATGTCCCTCTTTTCAAAGTATATATGTATATAATATTGTGACGTCTCACAGTTTGTCCCTGTTTGTCATAAAAAAAATCCACTGGCTCTTGGATTACGTTAAAAAGTCAATTTTCTGCGCTTTATTAACCATCTACAATAAACAGTTTTAAAAGCGCATTAGGGTTGAGATTTTAAATATAATTTTATTGGCAGTTGTAATAATAAAAATAATGATAAAAATATTTTCCGGAAATTTGTATTTTTACAGAATGCAATTAATGTATCCGTAATCATTTTTTTTTATAGATAATACCAAGCCATCATGAATTACTGGTTGTACTGAGAACTAAAAGCACAATCTACTTTGCTGATGCTGTTTACCGTCGGATTCACTCACAGAAAAAAAAAACTTTTACATACACGTATACACTCACAAAAAAAAAAAAAGTTCATATGATTGTATAGTTAGTAAAAGCGCCTAAAGATGGCATCAGTTCTCAAGGAGTGTATACCTCTCAGCCAAAAACTCATTGATAAATTTCATACATAAGTTTATGTATAAGTGAGTATTTAAAATGCAAATTTTTTTTTAATTTATATTTAAATAAAAAATTAATTAATCATGTAAAAATATATAATTCAATAAATTTAAACATATTTATAAATGAATCATAAATATTATTAAATCATTAACAAAACGGATATTTTATTACTTGAAATACGTGGGAATAAAAAATTAATCTACGATTGTTTATATGTTTCAGATTGTTTGATGAATATTAAATAAACATTCCTCCCATCACCTTTACATCAAGGTTATCATGTTTGAAACGATATAGTCATTGATAATAAATTAATAATCAAGTATTTTACTGCATGTATACGAAATAAAAAAAAAAAATTAAAGAGCTTTCATATTCTCATGCAATCGCAAAGGATTAAAATTATAAAGTCAGTGTCATACATAGTATACCACACACGCTGTATAATACCGAATACTACACAGGACTAAGAATAAACTAATATTTTCATGACTCGAGATGGCTCTCAGCTACCAAGTTACACTCGATCCCAATGGATAAAAATAATAAAAAAAACCCTGTCTTATACTAACAACTTTACCGTCTTTAAACAAACAAAAAAACGAAACAATTCTCATTCATTCTGGGACGACAGAATAAAATTGACTGTTGTGCGAATAAGCTAAAATACGTCTGCAAAATGTTGTCCAACAGTCCAAAGAAAATAATAAAAAAAAAAAGCCAATTCGTGTCCAGTTTTCATTCACTCTTTAAACCATTGGATACAACAGATTCTGTGGATTATTTTATTCGCTCTCTATCGTTCTATCGTATTCTCTTATTCTCGCTTGGATGATGTCCTTGTGTGTCCAAACTGTATCGAGATGTAATAAAATTTGGGATTGCTCCCCTGAAACAGTTTCATCGAGATGGCGCACGGTGGCGCCAGTTTCTTGCGACCGTGACTGCTGAAGGTAGGGGAATATATACAAGACTAGTGTACATACAAAGACACAGAGGTCACACAATGCCGCGCTCGTGTTATCTACATTACTGAATGGGGGCGAGGACTGCGACATGAACGGAGCAAAGAGGGGAATGATAGCGATAGCCGATGGTGGCGCATTGTGTGAAATAAAACAAGGAGAGGGTAAAATAAGAGACCAAGCAAAAGAGAGAAAGAGAAATAGATTTTGGCCATGCGCATTATCAAGTTGCGCCCCTCTACTGTCATAGTCTCTCATTTTCATCCCCCGCTGCAGTACGCTGGGGGTAGTTTTTGAGGGCGCGTGTGAGAATATCAGCGAGCCCAGGACACAGACCGACGCCGCGTGGTGCCGGCGTCGCTTGTTTGAGTTCATCCAGCAACCAGCTATCCTTATACAAAATACCAACTGTATTTTGTTAGCAATTGTTCGTTTGTATATACTCGGTGAAAATCTCATACATCCTACAATCTCTCTCGCGAATATTAATACATAAAAAAACAAATATAAATATATATATAAATATAAACGTTGGGCATTAACCGGAATCATTTTTCTCACGCACTTTATGCTGGTGTGTTGCTTCGCGAGTGACGTGCCAACAACCGAGAAGGCCATCGTCGTTGTCTCTTTGGTCGAGCAGCGCCGCGGCGGTGGACGTCGTCTCCAGTCGGACACCAACCGCGAGCCGAGCACGTTCCCAATGAAAATTATATCTACGTGAACACAACGACCATTTTCATATATTTTTTTAAAAAGGAAAATATATAATTTTTTTCTTTTTTTTTTTTCATTATTCACATTGACAAAGTTGGCGCCAATGGTCCTTTGCTTCTGTTGACAAGCTGACAGGAAAACAGACAAAGACAAAGAAGGATAGAAAGGACGAGGAGAAAAAAAATACAGAACAAGAGAAAAAGAGGGAGAGTAGGATACAGTTCGTGGAACTGAAGAGAGGAAAAGAAAATACGAACGTGAATCAATGACAGAGATGAAAGAAAGGATCTGGTGATGGTGGTGGGGAGCAAACACACAAGCACATATACACACACGAGTCCATCAAACGTCATTTCTACCCATAAAGGTTAGTATATAAATAATCAACGTGAAATTAATTTTTAGGTTTTAATTTGCTATTGGAAAAAAAAATTATGTTTCATTTAAAAATATATTATCGTGATTTTTGTTTATTTATGTATATGGGTGATATTATGTTGTACCTTTGACTGCGGTATTGATCGACTGTCATTTGATATGTCCTCGTATATTTTAGAAAAAGATAGAAATAATATTCCAAACGATAGAGTAACTGATCGAACGCGCGCGAAAACCACATTGAATGGGTTTCCCATTGGTCCCACAGGGTTAGAGGAAGAGATTGCACGATGTATGGATATACATACACTCAACATACATATACACATACACAGACGAGCGTGGATATGTATATATTTAGACCGTATCATTTCTTACTCGCTCTGTTTGATTGTTGTTGACCATATTCCCCCCATTGCTACGACAGGCCCCCTAAACATAAGTTTCAATGCTCTTGACAGTGAATCCCTCTAGGATCTTCTATCCATAGATTACATACGTTTATATACCTATACATATTTAGAAACATTATAAAAAGATACGCCTATTCGTAACGCGGTGCGCCATTAATAATTTTATGATTTATGTTCGCAGGCAAATGGAGAGGGAGCTGTGCACGTGGCTAAAGTGCCATAAAGGAGCAGAAAAAAATTTGAAAAATAATCAGAGTGCAGAGGAAATTCAATGGAAATCAGCCAATGGTATCTCAGAAATCAAACATCAAAAATTGCTGGAATACAATTGGGTATTTTTATTTATTTAATATTTTTTTTCTTCGATTTAAATTCTAGTGAATTTTTTTTTTTTTTATACTCACCATGTTCAATTTATTATGTTACAGAGAGATTTGATAAGAGTGGTTTATTTACGAGTCCATTGTGTTGTTGATAATTTGATGCAGAAATTTTCATTCCTGAGGATGCACGATGATTAATGTGCAACCCCCTGTACGTATACTGAATGTATCCTGAGTGTATTCCTGTCCGGTATACCTTCAGTATACGTAACAGGAGGCTACACTGCTCAACATTATAATGGTTCCATTGGGTTATTTTACACCTGTTTCCATCGTAGATTATAATATATAAATTTTAAATTTATATTAAAAAGTATTTTTCATATGATTTATAAGTGTACATTATGTTAATTTTATATATTGTATTATATATATCTTGTCTTAATTTTGAAATACTATAGTAATTTATTATGAATTATGCTATAAATTTAGGTAGATATAGATATTTATATTTTTTTTTAAGGGGAAATTTTTATGGTGATTTATAAGTGGCCATTACGATTGGGTTTAAAAGACTTTTTTAAACGTGGTCTCAAAATATATTATGTCGGAAAATGTCGTTCAACGATAAGATGTAAAAAAAAATATACATGTATAGTATAGGTATTTCTATTACAAGACATTTATATCTATCACTGTGGAATTTTTTTTTAAATAATTGCAGCACATAAAAATTATCTGTGGCACTAACATAAAAAAGATAAACTGTTTCTTGAGTAATAAATGTAAATATTGTGAGAATTGAATAACGTTGATAATAAATAAAAATTAACACAAATGTTTATTCAAAAATTGAAACGTTTATGTTTTACTTAAATTATAAAAATTAGGAGAAAAAAAATAAATAAAAAATATCATTCAGTAGGAAAAATAATTTTATCAGCAGATTAATTTTTTTATTTGTATAATATTTGAATAAACAAAAAAATAAAGTACAATCTAGTATTCTGTTTATGAAATCCGAAGGAATTTTTTCAGACTGAAGGTAAAAAATATTTCCAATCAACTCCGAACAAACTTTCTCTTTACAGTATATTTATGAAGGGTTTGAATACACAGTGTGAAAATAGCAAAGCGCAATAGTGTAAAGGGTTGGAGAAAGTTACAATGGCAATAAAAAAAGAAGACTCAAAAAATTTTGTAAGTTCGTCAAAGAATTTTACAACTGGGTAAAGGTTTAAGGGATAAAATCAGAAAGGGTAGGGACATAAAATTTCACTTTTTTTTTTCTCTCCATCAACATGAAGAGTTAAAGAGTTGGTCAGTTATTTCTAAACTTGTGAACACGAATGAACGTTTCCTTGGGATTATAGAGTTAACACGACAATTATCCAAAGTAAGTTAGTAATATTTAACTGCAGTGCTACGATAAATAGTGCATTATACTACATAAGCGAATTACTAGGCAACACGAATGAAAATAATTATTACTGTGAAGCAACGCGTTCATGCAATTATTAATTTTCCTAAAAGGAACTCGCGGTCTATTTAATTTTTTTAGATATCGATAAAATAATTTGAACATTCTAAAAATTCTGAGAAGATAAAAAAAAAATAATCGTCATTATAAATTTATTGAAACTAATTTAAAAATTGTCTCCCAATAATTATGAAGTTATCATCCATTGTCAACTCGACATCAATTCAATAATATTAAATAGCAAGATAATTTATTAATAATAATTAATTGCGGCTGCAAGTGAACCAAACATCGATGGTATTAATATTTTATCACATCAGACGAAATAAAGAAAAAAATGAAAAAATTTAACAGAGTGAGTGATAAAAGATGCAAACATTATTTGCCTGAAGCTGTAAGAATTTGCACCGGGAATCAGAAAATAAGAGAGAGTAAATATAAATGCTAAAGACTGTAGCAAGAGAAAGCAAGATCGAGATATTTCTCCAGCAGCCAATGAGGCAGAGTTGATTGTTTTGGTAGCCCAACCCCTGAGCCAACATGGCCGCGTAAAAGTGAGCTTTAATATAAGGTTTTAGTTGGGCTTGTTCTTTTTGATTGTAGAGTTGCAAATGCATTAAAAGCAAGAAAGATAGGATAAATATGTGTGTGCGAGACTATATCAGCCAGGTAAAAGACACAAGTGTCAGGTTAGAAGGTAGCGAGATTGTAGAGTGCAAAATGGGTGGGGTTGTTGAGTCAGCCATGATGAGATGCTGTTTGGTACGCGTGAGATGGAACCCAAAGTATGGAGAATGTCTGATAATCGGTAACTCCTATTTCTCTCTATTTATTTCTCATTTCTATTTATTTCTCATTCTTTATTAAACTTTAGATCTAGATTACGATTTTCTCATATTACATAGCTAGATGTTTACGCGATCTCCAAGCATAACCGTAGATAAATGTGCATATATAATAGACAGAGCACGTTTTGCATGTCTGATAAAGGTTATTAATATGTCTCATTGGTACTTGTATACGATTTCCTCAATTTCTCAACACAAATATGTAATTATATGTTTATATATGTGATTGGCATCAATCCAAGAGGTTTAAAGGTCCATTTTCACGCTCATGCAATTTGCGCAAAATGACTTGTGCATGCCAATTGGTGCAAGTAAATTGGTGCGTGA